>JAODVQ020125404.1:0-16012 GCA_025400075.2 Phenganax stokvisi
AGTGAGTGAGTGAGTGAGTGAGCGAGTGAGTAAGCGAGTGAGTGAGTGAGTGAGTGAGCGAGTGAGTAAGCGAGTGAGTTTGTGAGTGAGCAAGTGAGTGAGTGACATTGCACTATGGTGTGCCAGGGCTTCGTGGGCCCAGTAGGCACAGGTGATAGGACCCCTGTAAGTCAGGCATGAGAAAAAGAAAGATTTCAGCTGGATGCCATGATAAGTATGACCTCACCATATTTAAATAAGGTTCAGCTTGTCCCTGACTACCTCCAGCCGGATATGGATGCATTCCGACCCAGTTACCGACAAAAACAAAACTTCCCGAAAAATCAGAGACATTTGTATTCATGTTAATAAATTGATTCACTCTTGATATTATTTCATCTGTACTAGTACTATCCCCAGTGCTATAGGACTCCCAGGATACGGTACCATAGAGCCGAGCGTCGTGGTCAGCCCAGTACGGTGCCACGGCGTAGTCATAGTACGTGGAGGCACTCTCAGTTGGAAAGAGAGAAGGTTGAAAATGTGGGAATTCGATTCCGAATGAAATTATTCCATTGGTGGACACCTAAAAAAATAGATTAAAATCTTGGATAATAATTATTATATGTGATACATTAAATTATTAAAGGAAGTGTAGCAGTATATAATGGCTAATATTAGAACAAAATCAATCATTAACAATAGAATACAGTGAAAGAATGTAATTTCTTTCCAGTCATACTAGATTTAGCCTTTATATACTGCTACACTACCTTTTATTATACTCACGTAAATAGAATTATGGAAGTAGTTTCCGAATGGAAAGGAGACTGGGAGAGAGATTGGTTCAGAGCTACAGTCATCACATGGTGTTAACTGTCCCGAATTCATTCCAGTGTCCTCAATCCATTCCAGATAACTCTGTTGAGCTATAGGTCAAGAAAAGATTACAGTTTAGCTCATAATTGTAGGAAGTGTAGTCGCATATCATTATAAAGGCTAAATTTAGTACAAGTGGAATGAAATTGTACTGTAAATAATATCCCATTATTAATTTTGATGGTTTGTTCTAGCTATAGTAACATTTATAGATTTATTTCTTGTATAATGCTTTAAAAGCAGTGTCCCTTGAAGAGAGACTGCCCCTATCTAGGAGAGTCTCTTATAGGAGGTTCCACTATATAATAATAATGGTCAAACTTACGTGGCAGGCTAGTAGGAGGAGGAGGAGGAGTAACAAAGTCCATAGCAGTAATATTGTACACCAACGTGAAATAATCACTATCTGGTTGTCCGTTACAGTCCATATTAACTGCCAGCGGACTACCAGTTTGTAGGTAATTCTCGTAGAACAGACTTGCAGCATTGAATCCGATTGTAGGACTTCGGGCCCAGTTTAAATCGCCACACTTGTACGTGAAGACAGTGTAGGCTTGGCTAGTGTGATCCGTTATGACTAATGCTTGGTAGCTGTTGACCTGGAGGAATTAGAATAATTATTTAGGTCTAAATTACATACATAAGTCATGTGACTGCCTTTACAATAACCAAATTTTCAAGTGATACAAATTATCATGTTTAAGATGTATGATTTTGTGAAATTTTTATCCTGAAATGCTTCAGTAGCATACAGCATAGATAGTTGCTAAAAGTTGAATAATTGTTGTTTACCTCATTTATATCAGGATAGAAGGTAGGATCGAAAGAGCTTCCATGTGGGTACGGATGAACTTCATCCCACATGGCCACCAACATCCAGACACCACTAAAACTATTTCCCTGCGATGTCTGAATGAAGTCGTTGACTTGATCGAGCAGTTGCACGGAGCCGGGATTCCCGCTGGTATTGGTGTGCACTTGATAGAATATGGAGCCTCCGTCTTCTCCGCTTATGTCCACATCGTCCCAGAATGGTGTTACAAGAAGGCCGTTCTGGACAGAGGATGAGGTCCCCGGAAATGGCTCAGGACTCCAGTGAGAAAAAGGCTCATCAAATGAGAATATCCCATTGGTAGCAATCTAGCACAGTGTTGAATGGGATTGTAGAAGTATTTAAGTGCTAAATTTACTAAATATAGAACAAACCAATCAAGAACAATGGAACAAAGTGAAAGAATGCAATTTTGGAGCTAATGTAGTACAAGTGGAACGAAATTGCATTCTTTCACTGCATCCAATTGTTATTAACATCTCTAATTATTTCATACCTTATTACACTCCCTTAATAAAGTACATGTATCTGATTTTAAAGCTATGTTAACAGCAGTATTACCCAGGCAGACATAGGGTGTGAGGCACCAAATGGAAGTCCTTCTGGGATCGATATCTGACCAGTTATTCCATCATCGAGCTGGGGAAGATAGACACTCGCCACTCCAGATTCCGTCAAGTTCAGATAGGGAAGATACACTATAGAAAAATAGAGAGAGAGTTGCAAACAAACTTATGAAATATTTTTTGTTCCATTTTGATGTTTACTGGAGTAAATAGGCATAGCTAGCGTGTATATAAATTAAAAATGGAATGAATTTGCATTCTTTCACTGTATTTGATAGGTTTTAGTTACATTTCTATTCAAAAGACATCTGATACATTAATGTATCATTGAGGGACTAAATTCTGCTGACTTGACTTAGGCATGGCTAGAATTATGCAATCACAGCACTTGACTTAATACATAATACTGGGTATATGGAGCATATTATAACCTACAATGATATTCACGCTTTGTACATAGACTCTACTAATATTATTATTGATCTTGTTTATGAGCCGTTATGTAATACTTGAAAACTATTCACACTTAGGATTTGTTATGACTGTTGTTATGATGAGTGCATTCATTTCAAGTGCACCTGTCATTAGGTAGTGTATGTCTAAGTATTATAGCAGTAATATATATGATGATGAATTGAAACCATTCTTGTAATGTATCAAGGCTCAAAGTTCGGTTGACTTTCAGTTATGTCTTTGTAGTTTCATAATAATTATCACAGTTAGTTGGATATAGCTAACTGAACTAGTAACATATTGTTCTACATTCTCCTAGTAATAATAATTATCACAGTTAGTTGGATAATATAGCTAACTGAACTAGTGACATATTGGTAGTTATCCACTGCCTAACATTATATTAGAATTAATGGTCCATAGCATTTACGTATAATGAGGTTAAATTTAGTATTATGAGTGAAACAAAATTTCACTATACCCTGCTGTTTTTGACTTTTAGCTATAACTAAATTTAGACCTTATTATACCTGTTACGCTCCCTCCAGGGCTTACTTTATATCATTTAGTACAACACTAGACAGTATATATACCTGTTGACTGAGAGCTGCAGAGGTGCAGGAGGTAAAGTAAGAGAAGAACTGGTTTGACCAGTTTCATCTTCTCTACTTCAGCTGTAGAGGAGATGAAGAGGAGGAGAGGAAGGGGAGCCGAGAGGAGACGCTTTCATTGATGTTAGATAGATATTTTTCACTTAGGCTTCAAGCTAGGTAATAAAAATGCAATTTGGTCTTTCCACTCAAAAGAGACCTTAAACGCCTTCTATTATTTTAATGGAACCCATGCACACTAAACGTCTTCTATTATCATAAGTAAGTTTTCGGAGCCCGACAATCAGACATTGTTAGTGCAAGCGGCGCTCGCTCAAGCAGACTGAAAGAAGCTTCAGAAGCCGGCTACTGCGCGCTCGAGCCCCACCCCATACACGGCCGCGAGCAGCACTAGTTGCGCCAAAAAACTCTTACTCAGCCGGAAAGTCCGCAAAAACAACAACTCACCTTCCGCGGATGTCCAAGAACAGATCTTTGCAGAAGGGATCGCCAAGGGATCGCTGATCACTCGACAAACTCAGTTTCTCGCTACTCGTGAGTTATGGCTGTTATAGCACTGTGGGAGCGAAATAGCACATTTAGAGAATTCATGGCGTGCGTCTCGGCGTAGGAGGGATAGCTGTAAATATGCAACTATGGCGAGCCGATGCGTCCTACAGTTTAGTAAGTAAAGCGTGCTGTGTGTATATGCATAAACGCTAGTAATGTGCAATCGTGCAAGAAAGACTAGATACACTATATGTTAATGTATTACATTCGGAATGGCCGCTATTTTGCTAAAGTCCGAGGTCAGGTGGGGATCGCATGAGTATGTTTTACACTCATCAGGTTTGCTAGCTACGTAGAATGCTTAGTATATAGCTCCATCCCATTATTATGAGTTAGGCGTTAGTTTTTACTAAAGAACACTAATAGCTAGAAACAGCAACAACAGTACCAATATTAATGCTTATTAGCTGTGGTTAGCTCAATAAGTGAGGTTACTTGAAGCAGTGTATAGCTGTATCTAAAGCCTAAATTTAGTAAATTAAATGGAACAAAATTGGATACTTTCACTCTATCCAAGTCTTTCCGTTTTGTTTGTTCTATTCTAAATGTAGCCCTTCTGCTACACTGCCTTTAAACTGATTATTATATGACATTTCCAAGTCAATCTTGTCCATGTAGTGGGTGGGTACAGCTTGACCTTTAGACAAAGAAGATCCTGTAAAATGATATGGTTTCTGATCTTTTCTCTTTCTTACAGGTCTTCCCGATTCCTAGGGTTAATTGGGCACACAGGTAAACAGTGTGAGTTAAGAGGGACAAGAAAATGGCAAAGCTAAGAAAAATACACGAGGTTTCTTGGGTTTTATCTGCCTTGCAGTTTGTTGTGATGTTACTACTTGTAAAGAAAACAGCAGGTGTGTGTGTACATAGTTATACCTTGAGAGATGTTTAATGTGAATGTACTCAAAATGCGAACAAACCGCAAAACAGTTCACTGGGGTAAATGTTAGCTAACTTTTAATAGCATAATATTCAACACTGTGCTGTGTGCAAATATAGCATTAACTAAGGTAACCCACACAGTGTCTCTGGTTTTAAAAATCAACGTTTGTATGGCACTGCGTAATTGGATGCATCTCCTTAAATTAGGTTTAGTAGATGAAATAAAGAAAATGATTATATATAAAACATGTTTGTGTGTAGATGTGTGGCACGTGTGTGTGCATATGTATAATACAAGTTCCTGGGTTTAGATCAAAGAGAGACAGTATTATAAGACTCAAGTGGCTTGTGACACTACAGATATGAGCGGCTCAATACCACATTTGTAGGGAAATGGGATGTTACCGATACTTGTTGTAAAAAGGTAGCCACCACCTTAGCCCATCCTTGCCCCCAAGGAGAGGAGCTTATCTGTTGTTTATATAGCTAATGTACCACAAGTATTTCCTGATTATATATAATAGCTCAACTCCAGCCACCAAAAATGTAGGATTGTAACCATGAAATCAACCCTAGTGATTGTCTAATTGATAGTGTGTATAACACTTACTACCCCTATAGGTGTCAGTAGTGTGCCTTACTTCTTACTTGGAGCTGGAGGAATCCAAAAGATACCGTTAGGTGGGACAGACACCCTGCCACTCATAAACAGCACCAATAATGTCATCAGAGGAATTGACTTCGACATCAGGTATATCTCTCTTTCTCTCTCTCTATCTCTTCTCATTCCCAACTTGCAGTTATTCCTCTCTCTCTCCTGGTGCTCTCTCTTTTCGTAGTTTTATTATATGACTTTTACTGTGATATTTAACCTCTTAGCCACAGTCACTGAAACTAAAATTAACCCCATTCTCACTACAGGGAAGAGTACATGTATTGGAGTGATGCTGCAAGTCGGACTATAAATAGAGCAAATTTAAACGGCAAAAACAAAACTATTCTTGCACGGAGCAGTATCAGAGCACCAGGTACAATTGAATACCTTACAGCTCCTTTTCGGAGGTTCCATTCAAGTAATTGTCCTTTTCTTAGAGGTTCTATTGTATTGAAATAATAATAGAGATATGTATTACTAAGGCACGAATGAGAGTGCCCTTGTATATAGGGGTTGGCATGGTTTTGCTAAGGGAGCTAATGTATTGCACTATAGGAGAAAAGTTTTTCATCTTCCTTCGATATTGTCAATGTGACATTTTATTACAACGTGGTATATATAGATGGAATGGCGTGGGACTGGGCCTCAAAGAAAGTCTACTGGATAGACTCAGGGAGAAAGAGAATTGAGGTACTGGATCCAGAGAGAAATGTCCGCAAAATCTTGAAAAACACTGGATCTGAGAGCCAGCCTCGGGACATGGCTCTACACCCAACATTAGGGTATAAATGAAACTAGTACCTACATATATAATACTAGTTAAACTGTTGATGAAGTACTTTAAAGGGAGTGTAGCTGTTAATAAGGCCAAGTATATACACAAGTGGAACAAATACATTATTAACTGTAGCTACCCCATTGTTTTGATTGGTTTACTCTCCCTTAATTAACATCTTGATAACTGTTACACCACCTTTATTAGGAAGTGTGGCAGTATATAAAGCTAAATTTATAAAGTTACTAAAATAGAACAAACCAATCAAGAACAACGGGATACAGTGAAAGAATGCAATTTCGTTTCACTTGTACTATATTTAGCATTTTTATAACTGCTACACTTCCTTTGAGTGTGTTATAAAAGAATCGTATAATGACACAGGTGGTTATTTTGGACTGATGTAAGTGAAACACCAAGAATAGAGAGATTATCAATGGATGGAGAATCACACTCGGTCATTGTCTCCTCTGATATCTACTGGCCTAGTAGTCTTGCTATTGATCCTTACACTCAAACACTCTTCTGGTCCGACACTGAACTTAATCGCCTGGAGAGCTCAAACTTTGATGGACAACAACGAACTATCCTAATAGAAGACCGGTTTATCTTCTATCCATTTGCACTCACATTTTTCGAAGACACACTCTACTGGGGTGACTGGGTGGTTGGTTTTATGTTCAGACTATCAGTAGCTAATACCAGTGACCATGATATAGTGCGAGCTGTGATGAGTGACCCTATGGCCTTGACGGTAGTCTCTGAATCTAACCAGCCAGAAGGTTTGCAAATATAATACTATTTTATGCCACAGCCACTGCCATTGAGAAAAGAAATTTACAATAAACTGAATTTGCCTCAATAACGTTGTTTTCTTGTGTTACCAGCGGCGACACCCTGTGCCGTTGCCAATGGCAACTGCAGTCACCTGTGTCTGATCAGTGCTACTTCGCTCTCCAATTACTCCTGTGCCTGTCCTAAACATTTCATGTTAGCTGATAATCGCAGGGACTGCTATAGTAAGTAACCTATACCACACGGCTCTTTTATTCTACCAGTCAAATATTTTGTAGAATATATACAACCAGTTTTATGTGTTTTGTTGAATTGATTTTGTAAAGGCATGCCAGCTGGCATAAGCATAGTCCTGATATTTCTCATTTGGCAAAATTCGTAAAACTAATATAATTAAGAACAAACAATGGCAATGGTTTTTATTTCGTCTGTTCTCATTGTCATTATTGTGTAAACAACTTTCAGAGAAAAGCAGGGAAGAGCCACTAGAGCCAGCTACCACTCTAGGTGAGAGACAAAAGCCTTAACCATACGTAGATACCTCATGCCAATCAATACTTTATGATATGACACCAAGCTTTGTAATATTTAAAGAGGGTGTTGCTATATATGTGTATACTGTAAAATTGCATTCTTTCACTTCACATATTTTATTGTTTTTGATAGGTTTTTAGTAGGTAAATTTAGCTCTTACTATATCTACACTTACACACTCTGTTTATATTCAGGATCTTGTGTTAGCGCCAATCACACTCGGTGCTGTGAAGGAGATAATTGCCAGGGACACCCTCCTGTCTGTTTGTGCAGTGCGGATTGTCGATCGCAGCACACCTGCTGTCCGGACATTAACTCAACATGTCCAGTTCCTCCTTCTTTAACAGGCAAGCTAATGCTTAGCCTAGTTGGAAAAATACTGTTAGGTTGCAACATTTTATTTAGACTAAAAACAAAAGCACCTGCTGGTTTTAACTAGCAGTTGACTGAACTCTAATAAGGTTAATGCTTTGACTATCTAGACACGGTACAAATTCAAGGTCACAAAATTGTAGAGGCACTTATGGTCTTTCTTCTATTGTAGAGTTTCTACTGGTGGCTAATGAGGACGGTCTGGTTCGTCTGGATGTGAATGGAGAATCACAATCAGTGCTAGTTAGCGGTGAGAGTCACGCTTCTGCTGTTGACTATGACTACAGGTATAGAATACCTCGAAACAAGGAAAGCTTTGGGGCCAATACATGGTCTAAGAACCTCTGAACAAGAGACACTTTAGGGCCACGAGAACCTCCGAACAAAGGACACTTTAGGGCCATGAGAACCTCAGAACAAAGGACACTTTAGGGCCATGAGAACCTCTGAACAAAGAACTATTTGGGGCTCAAACTAGAAAGTATTTATAATATATTAGCCCTTATACCTTGAAGGCTGTTACTTTAATATAACTAAAAGGTATATAGAATGTTTAGTGAAATATTTATTAGTTCAGGATGGATCTACTGGACAGATGTGGTGATGGGAAGAATAAGAAGATCTCAACTCAATGGCACAAACATTAGTACCATTGCCAGCACTAGAATACTAGCACCTGGTCAGTGTGTATAAGCGACCATACATTTTGAGCTTAGATATTGTATGTAAATAGAGGAAAAAACTGAGCTCTGTTTCATTTATAAATATTAAGACCTTTACTCTAATCCACCCACTGTAGAAGGACTAGCAGTGGACTGGATTAATAAGATACTATACTGGAGTGACGATCGAACCAAAAAGATTGAGATTCTCGATCTGGTCAGAGGCTACAGGAAATCATTGATATCAACTGGAGAAGACACGCGACCAAGAACTGTAGTGGTTGATCCAACCACAAGGTTAGGAGAGCTATCAACATGAGCTCTTTGTGAAATATGTATTCTCTAAATATAACTTTAGGTCTAAGTAAACGGTTTTCATGGCTCATAACTATTTTCAATCTTTTCTCATGCCTGGCTCACGGGGTCCTGTTAGCTGTGTTACAAACCCAGACATACAATAGTTCACTGGTAAATGCAGACTTCAATGTTCTAAGCCTCATAGAGGCCAATCTAACAGTGAATACCTGTCCAACCATGGGAGGGCCTACAGGTACTATCTCTCTCACCCTACTCCTTCTATACACAAACACACACACTTCAGATGGTTCTACTGGAGTGACTGGGGTACTAATGCTCTCATAGAGAGAGCCTCAATGGATGGACAACAACGCCAGGCAATAGTATCATCTGACATAGTATGGCCAAACGGACTAACCATCGATATATACTCACAAACTCTCTATTGGGCTGACGCCAAGCTGGATAAAATCGAAGCTTCAAACGTGGATGGTTCAAACCGTCGTGTAATGACTCATATTGGAGTTTTTCACCCTTTTTCTCTCACTCACTTCAATTCGAAACTGTTTTGGACTGATTGGGAAGTTAACGTCATTCTGGCTGGAAGTCTGGGCACACACTTCCATGCAAGGCAGTTGGCTCATCTGAACGGCAATCGTCCTATGGGGATTAAGGCACTGAGTTTCTCCCTACAACCTTTAGGTTTGATACTATAGCCACTAATATCAGTCACCTAGTAATCTAGGTTGTTTTTGCCAAGATCGAGCCATTGATACTCTCTCTAGACATTAATTTGAGAGTCTGTCCTAAAGTGACCAAGGGTTCACAGCTTGACGGACAAAATCCAATTCTATCCCTGTTACATGACGCAGCGCACCAATAAGTTCTATTTTTCTTCCTGTGCAAGTGCTCAGTAACATCTATAAGTGATTGGTGTATTGGGTCTTAATTACATAGCGATTGAACCTAAGCTATCATTGTTCAACTCTCTCTCTTTCTCTCTCTCTTAGTGGAGAATCAATGCATTATGAATGGATGTAGTCACATATGTCTACTGAGCTCTGTCTCGGAGGAAGGTTACTCGTGTATGTGTCCTGAAAGTTGGAGATTGAAAAATGGCTCGCAAACTGAGTGCATCAGTTTACAGTATACTACACAAGGTCAGAGGAGTACAGAAAATGTCTGTTTAATATACTGTAAAAAATATGAAGCCTATTGAACGTGGAAATATTTGTGTTAAATAGATTTGGTATGTTATTTGTTTTGCAACCTTACTTAAATTTTATTTTGGTTTAATAGGTAATTCTAGTGATGACTCTAACGATGAAATTCAAATTTCAAATTTGAAAAATGTGACTCTGTTTCCCCCTAAATCATCTACTACTGTTGATGAGCGATCACTCGAATCGCACACTTCTGCAAATGTCATTTTAAGACTTGGTGTTCTGCCACTGGTCCTAGTGACAGTGATCCTACTACTAGTCATCACTGTGGTCGTCATGTTAACCATTCTCGTCATCAGACTCAAAAATCATTCAAAGGAGAGAAGAAAAACACTGCTATTAGCCAGGTGAGATTCTTAAAGGCTAATATACATGGTAAACTATTGATGCATGTGACATACAGTATGTACGTGTGACATACACCTTGGCTTTTGTTCGTCATGCACTTGCCTTTCTTTGATGTTTCTATTCTATTCTGATTCATGGCCGCTTACTATGCCATACTGTCCAAGTTTCAGCTATGTAATTCTAAGCCAATCACCAATTATTCTAAGCCAATAACCCATTGTAATTCTAAGCCAACAATTATCCCATTGTAGACTCGTGCAATCCAACTCAGTCAATATAACAAACAAATTGTTCAAGTTTATCATCACATTGTCTTTGCCGCTATAATAGAAGATGCACAGCAATTCCAAATATCTACACAACAGTTCATCACAGTACACAGACCCAGCCAAGTGAAGTATCCGAATCATACCAAACATCAGCTATATCATAATTTGTATCATATTATAAACAATCTTACCCATTTCTTCTGCTGTTTTGATTCTACACTTCACCAACGACCGACCGAGCAATTAAAATTATCAATCCCGTCATTTTCATTCGTTATTTAAACTAAAAATAAATAAAGTACTCCCTGCCTTAACAATGCCGCCATTTTGCAAGGCATTTCATTTTCAACTCCCACCTGCAATTTTCCTTGCATTCATTGTTTGCACTTCAGATTTTTGTATCGAAATTGATAATTGACTCAATAATTATTGTGTATATTATTATTATGAACAAAATAAGGTGTTATGATAATTTACAACAACAGAACTTGAGCAGCCACATCATAATATTATGTTAGATGCTCTCAGCATTCAAACAATACTCAATGAAGAGGGAGTGATAGAAATGAAGTTGAATAGAAAGAATAGAGAGAAGAGGAAGAGGGAAGTGAGGAGAAATGAACGAAGAAAGAAATTGACGAGAATAAATCCTAGTTTTTTGACTCCTGCCTCTTTCTCTTCTTCTCTTCGAGCCAGCTACTTAACTGGAGTAGTCTCTTTTCGCACTTCTCCTCAGCCGATCTGACATAGCGAGATCGAATGATCTTGAAAGCCTGTGGAGTAGCATATGGTGTGCTAGTTATGGGGTCAATGTACTTGGCAGGGAGTCCTGTTACGTGACACATCAGGCGTTTGGGTTTTGGAGGTTTCTCAGCGGATGGAAAGAAGTTTGATGGATAGCCAGAGGTGTCCGTGAAGACGACAAAGTTTCTACAGTATTTTTGCTGCTCCTGCTGCTCTCCCTTTTCCTGCTGTTGTTGTTGTTGTTGTAAGGTTGTAGGTTCGGAGACATGTTGGTTATCACCCTCTGTGTCTTCAGACTGTTCCAAGTCTGAGATTACAGGCATAGTGACAGAATGAAAACGAATGTAAGGTCCTTTTATTCCTCTTTTCTTCTCCTTGACTTGTTTCTTCTCTTCTTCGAGTCGTGTAAACATCTCCAGAGAGGCCTTGTTCTCGAGTTCAGTCCATTTTGCTTCTTCTAGCATCTCTTGTTGCGTCAATTTTCGCTGGGTGGCGGCCTGTCGTCGGGTGTGGTGGGCATGGTGACCACGCCTCCTGGCCTCCTTCAATCGTTGTCGATGTTCAGCGCTTGTTTCTTGCGTGGAGCGCCTCAATATTCTCTGTTCACCGACATCTTCCGGAGGGAGCGGGGGGAGAGGAGTACGCCTCGGTTTCTTGGGTTTAGGCAAGCCATCGGATGACTTAGCCGACTAATACAAATAGTACATACTATAATGCTATTAATCGATTAACGTAGCTTTATTATAGACTTATAACCAGAGAGATATTGTGAGCCATTAATTCTCATTATTGCAGTATATATGTACAATGCAGGCTGTGGCGCATCAAACCGATAAGAAAAATTGCACAATGATGAGCAATTTTAGGATGTAAAATTAGCAGAAGAACTATTTAGATTTATTCTACCAGAAATAGATACTAAATTGAACCTGTTGTCTGGGTGGTTTGAGCCACTGCTTTTTCTTTCGTTTCTGTTGCTCCTCGTTGGCAAGGATCTCTTTTTCTGTTATCATTACCTCATCCTCTTCACTGACATCAAAATCACTGTCCACTGCATCATCCTCTGATTCTTCTGTCTGCTTTCGAAAAAAATATTAGCCAAACGTTGAAAAGGTGAGTAGGCATTATTTAGAACTAGCCTCGTATTCGTTGTCTTCTTCTTCTTCTCCGAAGCCGCCATAGGCCGTCTTGTAGAAGTCGTCAGCGACCTCTTCTTGGTCTAGCAGTTTGGCGATGTTACGGCCGGCGTGGACTCTTCTCGGTCGCTCCATGGCTGCCAAATGCTAATGCAAGATCTTTGATCCGCCCGTAGAAGAGCTTGAGACCACACCCCCGGAATCGAATTTCAGGAATGAGACTCGTCTCTGTGGCAACGCCGTAAAAGTGCTGACTCGGCAGTTCTCCATGTGGGGGGCGTGTGTGTGTGTGTGTGTGTGTGTGTGTGTGTGTGTGTATGTCGCGAAACAACATTTTTGCAGAGAGAGACTCACTAGTTTTCTCAAGCGATCCTGCTTTTGAAACTACAGGCGCGCTCCGTTTTGTAAATAGCTAGAGATATCGACAGTTCCTGGTGCTAATCTTTTCCATTACGCCGTTCTTTTAGACGCGGTGAAACGGGGCGTATAATAGCTAGCTAGTAGCTATCATGGCCTCAGGAGGAGGTGATGAAGTAAGGGAGCGGGTGTCTAACGTTTGGAGCTACCTGGACCAGCTAGCGGAGAACAATCCCGAGGAATACAAACGTTTCATTGAGAAAGCGATGAAAGAGAGAAAGGAGTTTATGGAACCGCCTCGCCCTGTTTTCTGCCTTTCCACTGGAATTAGAGGAGTGAGTCGAACAGAATAACATCTTTCTCGTTGTAGATTATGGCTAGTTTCAATTGCTACACAAATTCAGTGCTTTAGAGTTTGTGTGTGTTTGTGGTAGGATATTATATCTAATGCTTCTCCGCCTCCTTCCTCCTCCTCCTCCTCCTCCTCCTCTAGAAAACTGGCCAGAAACTCTATGTAAATGTGTGTCAGTGGAACAGAGTACCAGTCAGACATACTGAGAGAGAAGAGATCATTCCAGTCAAGGGAGGAGTCATACGTCACCTCATAGAGGACGGGAAACGAATACCCAACTGTCTTCTCGTGGATGTTGCATTTAGTCCGTTATTCATCCACTCTTGTCGGCAAGAGGGGAAAATGATTGAGGCATTCCTAGAACTAACCCTCGACTACGTGGACGAATATCTCTCCATACTCACTGACAGAAGGGTCGATATCGTTCCAGATGTACGTTTCAAGGGTCCCGAGGAGGATATATTCCATTCATTGGACCATGAGACACAGAAAAAGGTTTCGCAAGAGAGCCAGATGGACCTCGGAGAAACTCTCATATCTTCATTGAAGAAAGAGAAGAAAACCAAAACCAACAACCACAAGAAAAAAAGTTCAGTTTTCACTTTCGCATTAATTGTGTCACACCAAACTGTTTCTTGTTTACACAGGAGAAAACAGACTCCCTCCGCTGTTTCCACAGCAACAGAGTAACCATGGTAACGGTCTCCAGGAAACACACAAACTTATAGAAGAGGTTTCTGCGTTGGCCGCAAAGAATGGGAAAATTCCTAATCATAATCTGAAAAAGAAAAACGGTGGTGGGAAGAACGGACGTAAGAAAAGCAGTCAAAAACAAACCAACGAAAGAAGCAAGACAAGTATAACAACACATAAGGAGGAGCAAAGTCAGACGGACAATGACAAAGAGTCTGAGAATGGGTGTGGTCAGTTAGAAAGTGGGCGGAGTCAAGAAGAAAGTGGGTGGAGTCTGGGTGAAAGTGAGCCTGGTAAGACGATGCCTGAAAACAAGGTGACGATAATTGGAGGAGAAGGAGAAGGAGGGAGAGATTTGGTACTGGTAAGAACAAGACTAGTGGAAATTGACTCTGTGGAGCTAATTGATCTGGAAGCTTCAGATGTACGTCCAGTTAAAGAGGGTGTAACAGTATCATTATGTAAGAGCTAAATTTAGAAATTTTGCTAAAAATAGAACAGACCTATCAAAATGCTGCTAAAAATACGATATTTTGTTCCACTTTCACAAGTTGGTATGAAAAATGTCAGATAGAAAATTATTAGTGACACTAACCAGCGAGTGTCTATTATAGTGAGGTTAGAGCTTTCTCTGTCCTTTACAGAGAGGTTTATGTCTATAGGTAATTCTTTTTTCCCTCCTATAGGAGGATATAAAAGTGAAGGCAGCGGAAGTTTACGATTTCACGATTCGATTTCCAATTAAAGTGCACCCCAACCTTGCCTCTGCATCGTTCAACAAAAGGTCGCGAACCCTGATGGTCAAGCTCTCAGCTTTGGATCCAGAATTGGAAAAACAGTGACTGCCAAACAAATTCCGCCTTTCTTCTTATTCCTTCTCCTTTCGCAGTTATTATTCCAAATAGAGAGCACTATTTATTCATATTATTATTATAATAGATGTTTAAAATTTCAAAAATTCATTTAAATAGAACACATGTTGAGAGAGTGTGTGCCTATATATACTAAGAGGAGGGGTTTGTGTGGTGGTGGTAGTGTGCATGTTTTATGTATGATGGTTATATAGAGTCATCGAATGGATCAACCATCTTCCGCTGTTGATAGTACTGTTTCAGTTCGGGTGACAACAGTTCTAGGTCTTGCGAACCTCTCAACACACCCTGTATATAGAGAGAGAACTTTGGACTCAGTCCGAGTTTCATGGGTCCAGTAGCTACAGTTGACAGGACCCTCACACTGGAATCTCTTATTATTATAACTTTAGAAACTGGAAACTTTAGATCGTTTGGGACTGCAATCTCTCTATAACGGACAGCTTTAGTCCAGGAACCTCTCTATAGCGGACAGCTATAGTCCTAATACAGGGGCAGTTAGCTACTAAGACCTTAGGAAGATATCCCAGTAGCTTGTTGGCATGTTCGGTGAGTAGTCTTTGTCTCTCTTGTTCAATTATGGCCATTCTCTCTCGCTGAGCAGCCTCCTCAGCCTTCCTCTCTTCCAGCTCCGTCTCTTTTTCTCTCTGGAACTGTAGTCTCCTCTCTTCTATCAATCTCTCCACCGCTCTCCTGTGTTCTGTGAGTGCATTAACAAAATACATAATGTGTAAGGCAAGGGCTTTGAAAATTTAACTTCAATCACTTATTCCACGAGCGTCTTCTGAGATTATGTGAAAATTTTCACCCATGAAAATCCACTATATGGCTACTTATTATCGCTGTTTTTAATTCTCTATCTTTGACTGAAGGTATAAGATATGATAGATTACTAGTACACTTACCAAGTTGTTTCATGCGCCTTTTCTGAGCGTTCATCTGCTCAATGCGGTCGTCTTCGGCAAACTTGGCCATCATTTGTCTGCGGAATTCTTCCTCCTCCTCTCTCTCTGCTGCTCTCTTTTGTTCCTTCAGCTGTAGGTAGTCTTTGTGTGCTGTCTGGAGCTCCAGCCGACGACGCAACTGTTCTTCAATGGCCATCTAGAGAAGACAAACCATTTCACACAATGTATTTGCATGATATCTGTGTTATCTACTGGGCCTATGTATGCTCAGT
>JAODVQ020125510.1:0-16009 GCA_025400075.2 Phenganax stokvisi
AGATGATTCAGAAAGATGTGAATGCAATATTGGCTACACTGGCGATGGTGTATCCAGTTGCGAAGGTAAATAAAATGATTGTGACAGAAATGCAAAAAATTTCGGTATATTTATTGCTAAATTATTCTGTTTGTGGTTTAGATGCGAACGAGTGCTCACTTGATATTGATGATTGTTCAGTAAATGCGGATTGTATAAACATACCAAGTTCGTATCAATGTCGTTGTAAGGATGGATACACTGGAGATGGTCGAACATGCCGGAAAATAGGTGCGTTTTTTTTCAGACTTTGGCATATATATTTTCACTTTTTCAGTCCTACAAAGTTGTACTCTGTTATAATAATAGAATGGCCAAAATTTCAAGCACGGCTGTTTCAGGCAAATTTTTAGTAATTTTCCCCACAATTTCCGCAGCAGTGATAGGTTCTGGTGAATTCTGCTCTCCCGATGGTGCGGAATGTGATCCAACAGAGGAATGCGTCGAAGGAAGATGTCAGTGTAGAATTGGCTTTCTACTCGACGGCTTTGGTTGCAAAGGTTAGTGTTAACAATACTTAAAAGAGTTCAAATCAAGTCAAAAGGCCAGTTCACACAAGCGCTTTTTCCTGCGATTTTCTCCTTTTAACGTATGTGATTGAGTAGGTTGACGACCCTAAACCAGTCCTCTATATGAATTCTGTTTTTCTCCCAGATGCAGACGAGTGTGTAATCGGTATTCATACTTGTGACAAAGATGCGACTTGCTCTAATACTGTGGGCTCTTTCAAGTGCACTTGCAATGACGGCTATTTTGGAGATGGATATAAATGCACGTCAGAAGGTTGGTAGCATGTATGGTATTGCAGGACAACACATCCAAAAGATTACAAAAACTATTTCAGACTTCAACCAGGGCATAACTAATCTCAATACAATTTGTAGCCGCTGGTTGCCATGGTAAAGATTGTCATGATAACGCATATTGTGATAGATCTAGACAAGTGCCCGTATGTAAATGCAATGTTGGTTACAAAGGAGACGGAGTTTCTTGTGAAGGTAGTATAAATTTGACCAGTTTTGTTAGTTTCAGTAAGCCTCACGAAGGCGGTGGTCAAATTCAAGGGCCGGTTGTTCGAAAGTTGAATAGCGCTATCCATTGGATAGTGAATTTTCAGCGTTCATACAATTTGACAAAAAATATTGAAACTTCCATTTTGGTCAACGATGTAAGTATTAAGGAGTTTCATCTATTGATATCAAGTCGTATATTTATGTTATAACGATCACTGGAAAATTTTGTCAAGGCTTAAAAAAAACCACTATTCAGTGGATAGTGCTATCCACCTGTCGAACAACCAGCCCCAGAAGTTGTTTCCTTGTCAAAAGCAAGCAAATTATGATTGCTCTAACGCGTCTGGATTTTTCACGCATGATAAAAGAATCATTATTTCCCCATGATAACTGATAGTTGTGTAACTTGGTGAAATCCATGCGAAAATTTACTGATTTATTTGTTTAGATATTGACGAATGCGAGGATGACGAATCAAGTTGTCATGACTACGCGATTTGCAGCAATACCATTGGCTCATACAGTTGTCAATGTAGGCCTGGTTATCTAGGAGATGGCCAACAATGCATATGTGAGTAATTATTGGAGATCAAATTCTAAATAACGGGACTTAAGTTTGCGGTAATCAAAATTTAGCGACAAACTATTTTCCTCCATTCAGATGATAATCCATGCAAAGATTTGGCATGTGGCTTCAATGCAAGATGTCTTGTGAGAAACGATATTCCAAGATGTCAATGTTATCCAGGGTATTATGGAAATGGACAAACATGTCTAGGTATATTGGTATAGCCTGCATGCAGTCCCACATTTTGCATCGTTTGCAAAGAATAAACTATTACTTTATGGTTACTGTGTTTGGATAGCCTGATCCAAAATGCGCGTAAATGTTACGAGAGTTGAGAAAAGTGCGCGAATTCACTACTTGAAGACGAGTGATTTTACGCGCTTTTCTTAACTTGAGTGACATTTTTAGTACTTAGAAAATAAGCGAAATTGAGACACTTCCAATTCCCGAGTTTGGATCGTCTGATGCAAGCACTGGTTTCAACCAATGACAGCAAGCGTTATACACATGTTATTTTATAATGTAATGTACACCTGAGTATATGTAAAGTGTTGCAATAATCAGAGTAACTCTTATCTTGTTTTTCTTGTATCTTCACTCTAGATTACAATGAATGCGAAACTGAAAGTGATTTTTGCGATCGCAATGCGAAGTGCGTCAATACTCTTGGCTCTTATAGATGTTTCTGTTTACCTGGTTACCATGGAGACGGCTACTCGTGTAAAAGTGAGTATTTCTATAATATTTTGAAACTTAAATGATATTATTTCTGATCTTTGTGTAAACTGTTTGTAGGTGATGGAAGCTGTGGAGGTAGCAAGTGTCATAGAAACGCCGAGTGTAGGGACGTCGATGGTGCCAAACAATGCCGTTGTAAAAATGGTTTTGTAGGCAGCGGTCTTATATGCCTCGGTACGTTATGTAAATATGACAGTGGCAAATATTCGTATTACTGTATTTTTGCCCATCATCTGTTTTCAAGTTATAATGCTCGGCGAAGTTCGCCTGGTATCATAATTTTTAGAAATTTATATTTTGTTTTTAGATTTTGATGAGTGTTCAAACGCGTCCCTTGTGCAGTGTCCTGAATTCTCTCGCTGTTTCAATACACCAGGTTCTTATCAATGTCGCTGTGATCCTGGGTATGAGTGGAATGGAGTCGAATGCAAAGGTACACAGAACTCTTTAAGCCTAGTCTTCATATGTTCCTAACTGTCGTAAAGACAGAGACGGGATCTGCTCAATACATGGAGCCGGTTGTTCGAAAGGTGAATAGTGCTATCCATCGGATAGTGATTTTTTGTAGCCTCCGTAAAATTTTCCATTGATCGTTATAACATAAAATTACGACTGATATCGATAGATTAGAGCCTCTAACATTTATATCTTTGACCGAAATGGAAGTTTCGAATTTTTTTGTCCAATTTTATAAACGTTGAAAAATTCACTATCCAGTGGATAGCGCTATCCATATTTCAAACAACCGGCCCCAGATAGTGAATTTTTTAACGTTGACAAAACTGAACAAAAAGTACCGAAATTTCTACTGTGGTCAACGATATAGATATTAGAGACTTTAATCTGCAGATATTGACCGTAATATTTTGTTATATCGATCAAAGAAAATTTTACGAAGGCTACAAATAATCAAGGTTACAATTTCTCAAGCGAAGGCGTATTGCGCAAGGAAATCAATGCGAAAGTTGACTAAATTTCAGTATATAATTTTTTTCCGATTTCAAAGTCTCCTTCATGGTACTGATTTTATATTTTTGTGGTTGACGAATCATAGATGAGTTTGAGAAAGATGAGTTAACGTTATTGGTGTATTCCTATCAGAAGTGAAAATTAATTAAAACGTATTCCCCTGCTTGTGACTACTTAGCGAAACTCTCACCGATAGCTAATACTAGGATTTCTGTCTCTTTGTTTTCTGTAGCTGTTTGTCTTCGCTGTTTGAATGGAGGTCAGTGTTTAAAGTCAGGGTGTTTGTGTCGAGAAGGTTATTCTGGTGACAGATGCCAGTGGGGTAAGTTAAACTTGTTTGAAGTCCTTGACGTCGTTAGTTATTTTTTTGACCCAGGCAAAGTATTAAACAAGCATTTTATCATTTCCTAGTTGGAGATGAATTCTTAGTGTTTACTCAAGGCAGCACCATGCAACGTCTTTCCTTACCTCCCCGACAAAACACTATTGGTGTGCTACTACAGACAACACGTGGACTCCTCGTGGCACTTGATTTTGATCACATGAACAAGATGATCTATTTCACTGACGTGGCACAAAAGGCGATATGGCGCGTTAGGTTTAATGGGACTGGGGTAGAGAAAATAATCTCAGAAGGTCTTTCAAGCCCAGAAGGTAGTGAAGAAATTACGTTAAGCATATTTTCAAATACTATACTGTGTCGTATATTTTTGTCTCCTGACTAAGTTAAGCTTGTATTCTACTCGCGCTATATTTGTTAAAATAGTTCTTGCTTTCTTGTAGGTATTGCTGTCGACTATGTTGGAGGCAACTTGTACTGGACTGACTCAATGTTTGATCGTGTTGAGGTTGCTAAACTTAATGGTAGCGACCGGAGAACTTTGTTTTCAACAAGATTGATTAATCCAAGATCGATGGTTGTACACCCGGAGAAAGGGTATGTTGAGCTATGTTTAATGGGCCAACAAAGTCATGCATTCACATTAAGGTTTTGCTTGAAAAGGTGTTACGTCACTCTTCTTGAAATAACTCTTATATACAATCCCTGACTTTCCAGTAGGTAGAACTAATTACTCTTCCTTCATGTATCCAGTAAACGGTTGGATTAGTATGCTTTGTGGAAGTATTATAATTTCATCATTTCCAGGACAATGTACTGGGCGGACTGGAACCGCGCGGCCCCAAAGATTGAGGTTGCCAATATGGACGGTGGTAGCCGTCGTGTGTTTGTGCAACATAATATGGGTTTACCCAATGGTCTGACACTTGACAGAAGAAATGATGAGTTGTGTTGGACGGACGCCATGCATCAATCTATCTCGTGTGCAAATCTTGACGAAGGAAGACCAAAAGTTGTGTATGATGCAGCAAGGTTTGTGCCTAGACTAGATATTGTGACCAGGGATTTTCGCTTGCCTTGGTGTGGCGTTACATTATTACTTTTTTTGTCATGGTGTGGCAATCACTCAGAGGCTTACCAAACATTTATTCACCCGAGTGTGTCCCACGACAGCCCTTTGTTAAATTGTTGTTAATATTAACTATATCTTTATACAAACGGCTTCAAAATTTGTATCAACTATCACGTGCTACTTTTCCTTCAGATATCCATTTGGGGTGACGTCGTTCGGTCAATATTTGATTTGGACGGACTGGGACGCGCGTGCAATTCAACAATATGACCGCAACGACTATAAGCTAAAGCAAGTCATCCATAGTGTCCCGGGCAGTTCTGGCGCTTTTTATGAGATAAAAGCTGTCCAAGAGCCTCAAAAAATTGGTAAGATTCTCCATCTAAAATCCTACTGCTAGTCATGTGATTTCAAAGCCTGTTTCCAAAAAGTACTTTCGTGTTATATGGCTTGCAATACGGTGTTAAAATCGTCGAATCAATCCATTTTTCTCTTCCAGACTCTCACGGATGCAATAAGAACAATGGCGGTTGTTCTAATCTTTGTTTACCTAAACCAGGTGGGCATACGTGCGCATGCGCAAACGGATTTTATCTGGTAAGCAAAGAAGAAAGTTTGAAGTTGAAATCTTTGGGGTCTGGGTCTGGTGCAGGGTCTGGGTCTATTGCAGGGTCTGGGTCTATTGCCGGGTCTGGGCCTATAGCAGGGTCTGGGTCTGGCTCAGGTTTAGGCTCCTCTGTATCGAAACCTAACTTGGGGTCTGGGTCTGGGGTAGGCGCTGGTTCCGGCGTTGGCTCTGGTTCTGGATCTGGGTTCATTCCTGAGCCTACTGTGGTTCCATCTTTCAATAGTACTAGTTCAAATGAAACCGTTTGTATTGGCGAGGAAACTTATAAACTATTACGCAATCTTTCATAACACACCAACTCACGTGACATTAGGATATATATGGATAATATGGCATATAGGCCTACATAATGTGCATGGGGATTTATATATGTTAAAGTCACAATACATTGGTATAAATTTAAAGATTTATTTAAATTTAGATCTGTGCAATTGTTTATAACGTTAGTTTGTAAACTTGCCCTTCTATTTTCCAAATGGACAATTTCGTTACAGACTAAAACTTGATTTAGCTAATTCCATCACCACAGCTAAAAAGAGCATTTTAACTTTAGTAAAACTGCAAAAGGTTGTAATATGTGGAAAATATAGTCCAGCGAAGCTTGTAAATTTTGTATATTTTTGTATTACATGCGTAAATTGCTGCCATTGTTAAGCCGAAAGTAATAAAACTTTTTGCACGTAATAGAAACTATACAAAATTGGCATTTTTTGCAGGGCCATATTTTTCGCAAGTTTCTGCATATCGCAACCAAACATTGCAGTTTTAATAAATTCAATATGCTCTAGTTTGCTGTGCTAATAGATTCCCTGATATTTGTCTAATTCAAGATTTAATTTATAATGCAAATTGTCCCTTAACATGACTCCAATTCGAAGCAATCATCTTGTATCAACCACAAACAGTTTGTAGAGAGTCGTATGAGAGTAGGTCTCTCCAGGAAGCAGTATTGAATTAGGAAAATGCTCCTAAAACATAATTAAGATATTCATTTGGCACTAACTATTCTGCCATTTTCTTATGTAAAAGTTTTATCAATTTATGAAATATATTTTACTTTGCTAACTTACCTGGTTAATTGCATCAGGCCAATTCTGCGTCTCGAGGCAAAATGCGCCATATTTTGGATACGCAATGCCATTTTTGCCCACGATACTGCCGTCAAAGTCGTTGGCAGTGTATAGTTGAAGTCCTGGTTGCGTTGAGTAGATTTCTATGCCACGACCTGAGTAGGAATCTGTTACCCTGCGTAGAGAATTGACACGTTTGAATTGAATTGGGCGTATAACACAATCTTAGCGTGGTTTTTTTATATCAAGGTCAGGGATTGTACTTTTTTATGGTATTTGATTCGTCCTCAAAAACTATAATTACAGTAGTTCACATTTATAAATGTCATCATACCTAGCCTGTAATTTTGAGATGTCACCAGGATCATTGGCGCAGTAGTTATTGTCATAACCATTATAAGGAGTGTTTTTCATATCTTTACCAAATTTTTTAGGAGAAGTAAAGTCGAACTCTGAGGCATCTTTGACTGAAACTACTTGTCCTATACGGCCAAATAGACAATATACCGTTTAGGCCACTTTCCACTACAGCTGTTTTGCCAGCGCGGGCGGAGCGCACAGTTTTGAACATGATCTGTTGTTGTCTGTCGGCGCTTGGTTTCAAGTGCACGCCAGGAAAGTTAAAAGTAATTCAACTTTCTCTGCGTGTATGCGAGGTGAAGAGCGAACAATCAACAATAGAGCGTGATCAAAACTGTGCGCTCCGCCCGCGCGGTCAAAACGGTCGTAGTGGAAAATGGCCTTAAGATAAGGTCTGCACTTCTTATTCACTTCTTATATGCTTAATAACGAGATAGTGTTAGTACATTGATTAGATGCTTTCACCAAGTCACTGTGATAGCAAATAGGTAGCATTGGTAGTTTAGTAGCACGTCTTGATTTTTTACCTGTTGGAATTCTATATTGATTGGTTGGTAAATATTTTTCTGCAGTGATCTCTGCAATGTGATTTAGAATATCCATTCCGTTCTAAAACATTAAACGGTTTTTTAAAGTATAAATATTGTTATATTTTTGTTGCTTTCCTAGCTTTTGTTGCAATTTAGATTGATATGTTGTATTGAACAATGCAGACAAAAATGCTCGTTTTTTGATGACTCTGCTGTACCTGGCCAGCTAAGTTAAAGTAGGAATGAGTTGTGGTATTAATGATTGTCGGCTTGTCAGTAGAAGCTGTAATTGTGAAACGAATTTCGTTCTGATCATTAAGAGTAAATGCAACTTGGATGGTAAGGTTGCCTGGGTAGCCCTCTTCACCATCAACACTGGTACGAGTGAATACCACTGAGGTGTCTCTGGTGTTGTAGTCCCACACATACTAAATAGACAGAGCAAATGACACAGTGGTAAGTTACCATGCTCGATTTTATACATCAATCTGGATTGACACGAACTTACTTTATCAAAACCTTTCCAAGCACCATGTAGTGAGTTGGGTGGGTCATTTATGGGAAGATGATAGGTTTTATCATCAATCTTAAACATTCCATTTGCAATTCTATTGCACACTCTACCAATTGTCACACCAAAATATGGAGCGTTTCGGCGGTAATAGCCTAGAGTAAAAGGGCATAAAAAAGGCTTGTTGGCTTAAATTTTCTCTTTTTTGGCAGCTAACAAAACAGGGTAATGTAGCTTAATGGGCTAATTAGTTAAAATGGCATTCAAGTATTTTGAAGTTTTATTGTTTTTTTACCTTCAAAATCATCAAATCCCAATGTAATGTCATCAATTTTTCCATTCCTATACAAAAAAGTCATAGCTATTAGTTGAGGAGGAATATTGACAATTTTCACTTTGTCCAATGCCAAATAAGGTTTCCTTCCTCGTCTGGGGAGACCCAGTCTTTGTCGGTTGTTAATTAGATAATTGCTCATTAACCCCTACAGTAAAGACGGCAAGGGTTGCGCAATTTCGTTTCAGTATCGTTTTCAATATTTTTTATTTCACGAAAACACCGCAGTATGAATTCATTCTTCACATTCTTTTACATTTCTTTCAGTAGTGCTTTTACAAAAGTATTGAAAACGATAAAATATGGCGTCTAAATCAATCCTAGTTCCAAATCGAACCAAATAGCTTTAGATACGGCAGATGGAAAGTAACTATTTACTTAACTCGGTCAAATAATGGATGAATTTACTTATTGAACGACATCCTTCAATTGAAATAAAGTTGCATGTTATCACAAGAAGTGTGTAATTCCAAATCTAATTCAACTGATTCAGACAACCAGTAGTACAAGTTGCTCCTGTACCATCTGATACTCTACATGCAAAAACTTCAAAATATTTAAAGCATGTACTTATCAGGGCACTTTATTCCAGCAATTGTTGCACCATAATTTATGAGTTCCAATGTCACTCCATTTTTGTTCACTATTGTGAATTTATAAACTTCTTTTCCGTCGTCCGTTTCACCAAATACAGTCTTGCTAATTTCAACCATGTTGCACTGACCAGATGCTAACCAATCGGTTACAATACGATCCCACGAGGTATATTTTCGTGACTGTATAAAAAAAACAGCAACGTGTAAACGTGGTTTATTTACTGAAGTTGCGAAATATAAACAAGTCAGTCCAAGAAAACGTTGCCTTGAATTAACTTACTACTATTTGATGGCGATAAAGGCTGCAACATTTATTAGAAGGCCAAGGGTGCGTAATTGAAAAAATATGGATTATGGTCAATGGATTGAATTACCATGGAAGTGTTTCCACGATATTTCTTGCGAACTTTGGCTTGTCTTTTGTGGCCCTTAAGGCTACATTTTAATTTCATGCAAATTACCGATTGGCTAATATGTTTCACTCTTGTTTCCTCGCAACCCCATAATCTTGGTAAATAATCGTTTCAGCGATTAAACAATTTGTAATAGCCTTGTCAAATTACGCTTGTTTTATTGTATTATTGGTACCCATAAACATATTTACAACTACATTAATTGTAAGTTTATTGCGTAAAAGTTTCATGTTATATTATAGCTACTAACACGGCTCCATATTTGAAATAGCTAAAATTCTGCGCTCATTGATTGTGTTTTTGTTATTTATTTTTTATTTATATTGCAAGTGCACGCTCTACGATGGCGTCCACTACGCCAGGGGAAGAAAACGGCAAAATGGATAATGAAAGAGATCAAACGACTCAGGATTTCTTGACTGGCTTGAAAGACCGAGAG
Source organism: Phenganax stokvisi (assembly GCA_025400075.2). Classification (NCBI taxonomy): domain Eukaryota; kingdom Metazoa; phylum Cnidaria; class Anthozoa; order Malacalcyonacea; family Clavulariidae; genus Phenganax; species Phenganax stokvisi. The sequence goes on from JAODVQ020125510.1 coordinate 9,621, forward strand.
AATCTGAAACTAAAATTGAGTGAACGGGAGAAAGAGCTGGTCGCGGTTAAATCTTTGAATTATGATTTGATCAAAAGAGTTGAAGCTTTAGAGAAAGAGGTTAGGTAGATGATCTCTGTAGATAATCTGGAATGCTTCTGTGGCTCTTTATTTACGTTCGTGCACCTGTCAGAAATTTTATGCAGATACTTTTCGTTGAGCCTGTTTTCCATTCTCCGAACGGAAAATAAATATAGCAAGACTTTTTCGCGGTAATATGCATTGGCTAGCCAATCAGTTTGTTACATTTATTTTCCGCACGGAAATTTCCGACTTGGAAAACGAGCTAAAATCTGTCGACAAAATCTGTCAACAACGACATCTGTCGACCGTCACGCCCTATGGCCTCACGCCTCCTTTGGTCTCACGCCTGAGGGCAGGGGGCATTTGGTTGTTCTGCCTGTCGTTCCTGTTAGACCGTTACCAAAAAAGTCATGATTTATTCAATATGCCAATTACAAATATTATAGGAAAACTATTAGCAACTTTGCAGTTGACAACTTTTCTTAATCATTCTAGCTTGCTGAAGCGAAACAAAGCACCACGCAAAAGGTAAGTTGCGTCCTTTTATTTTATACCATGTTTTATACTTTGAGCAATGTCTTCTAACAATTACTACAATTTTACGTAGAAAAAGTCATCCACACACAAGAGACCTTTGACTCCCTCTAGCGGAAAGAAAACTAGAACAAAACCATTAAGACCAGCCAGACGAAAGGCGCCAAAGAAAACAAAAGATTTTCTCTCTCTTAAAGATGCTGAAAAGCTGCCTAATGATGATCCTTTTGATGACCCAGAAGAATTATACAAGGCGAGTGCGTGTTTATAATCATTATATCAAGATCACAATGTACAGATAACTCACGATGCTTGCTAATATTTGCAATATTTTAATTTTTTAGAAAATTGCGGAGAAGTATCCCGAATTACCGCTGTCAACTGTCCTGACCGCTGAGGCAAAATTTGTAGAAGCTGATGTGAACAGAGACGGGGTAATTACTTCATTTTTGCTTCAGCTTTATTCTTCTATAGGTAGTCGACACTTAGCGCAGGCAAGAACTCAATTTTTTGCCGCAGACAATCGATGCAGAGGAACTTCAAGCTATTTTGGACAACAGTAAAACGATGTTTACCAAACAGCAAATCCTCGATATTTTGAAGGAAATTGATGAGGATAATACAAACACTATCGATTTCTTTGAATGTCTACAGGTAACAATTAAGGCAAAGCTTGTTTTCGTTTAGTAATGTTCAACGAACTTTTGTCATTTTCATTTTTTCTTACCGCAGGTCTTGAATCTTCTGCGACAAAACAGATACTCGCGTTTACCTTTGTCAATACAGCAGAATAGGAGTGCCATTTGTTCTATTCAATGATTGAGAATTTGAGGGGAGAGGTACAATACAGACACGTTCTTTTAGCTATAGTGGAGCTTTAGTGTGCCAGACCCACCGACCCCCACAGAGCAACCAGGTAGAGCAGCAATTTCTTTTCTCCCCTTTTGCTTCTTCTGTATTATTCTAACTTTTTTCTTTCTCTGTCCTTAAATTTTTAAACTTGTATATAGTTCATCATCATAATTTGCGTATACTGATGGTTCTCCGTGCCTAAATGAAGTCATGTATGTATCTCTATTGTATGTAGCTACGCATTGCCGAACCCAGGGTAGTATGGAGTTGAGCGCTGAGCAATTTCGTAACCAGGGTTTTCGGTCAACTTGCCTTCTGCTGCCTATATGTTTGAGTGTACTACTTTAAAACATATAGAGCATTGCGAAGCCATATTTGCATAATCTTGTTTCAAAATTGACTGTGATTCTAATCTTATTCAAGTCAATAAAAGTTAGCAAATACTCAGTATGTTGCGTGCTTTTTCGTGACCCTACAAGCGAAAGCACTCGAGTTTTCAGGAACTGGCTTACGGATTAAAAAACTTAATCTGCAAGGGGATCTTAGTTTTTTCATCACGTTTAGTTCTCTCAATAATAGTTGTAGGCACGATTAAGTTATAAAGGTCACAGTGTTTGCTGTCTTGGTTCTTCGACCACAAATCCAAGAGACGGGAAAGATTTTCTACGGTATTCCCTGAGTTCTAGAACTGTTGAGTATTTGAGATCGTTGTCATTCGTTGATCAAAAGTGTTTGAAAAGTGTAAGTCTTTCTTTAGTGATTGATTATTTGGTGTTATTTGGTAAGTTTATTCCTTACTGTCAATTTCAATGTGATATCTGCGTTGCTTTAAAGGTTTTTTGTGGTTCGAATCATAAAAGCCTTATTTTAAATATTTGGCAGACAAGTTTAATAACTGGATCTCCGTATTATATTTCAGTTGGTGTTTTCCTGCCAACCCTTTTACTTTATCAATCTACTTGTGCTATGAAGACGCAAGAAAATCAAACTTGTTCATTGCCTCATTTGTCTGTGATAAGAGATCACACTGTTTCTAATGATGCTGATGCTAATATGGTTACCATGGTGAAATCAGAGCTACGTAGAAGCATTCAAACGAGGCGTGAGGCCAAAGGACTGGGATTTGTCGAACTAAATGATGAGGAAGATAAAAGGTCTACCGAGGTAGCAAAACTTTTCACTCCACAACTTTTATAGTATTAGTGTAATGACTGCTCTTCAGTTATGCGTTTTGTACACGCGCGTAAAAGATTAAATCCTTTCAATTTTTATTGTTTAAAAATGCTAAGAAGGCAGACACGTATTCAGTAGAAGCACTAAATTCGAGCCATTCCATTTCGTGGTTTTTCATAAACCGATTTTTATCACAATTTAAAAGTTTTGCGTGCGTGCGTGCGTGCGTGCGTGCGCTCGCAGAAAGCATGTGCAGTGGAAAGCAGCCCATGGGTCGGTTGTTCGAATTTCGAAAGTTCGATAGCGCGATCCAATGGATTAGTGATTTTTTGTAGCCTTCGGGAAATTTTCCACTAACCTTTATACACTTAGGATTAGTATCTACGATTGAAGTCTCCATCTTTCATGTCGCTGACCAAAATGAAAGTTTCAGTACATTTTGAACAATTTTAGGAACGTTGAAAAATTCGCTATCCGATGGATAGCGCTATCCAACTTTCGAATAATCGACCCCAGTTGCCTCTAACTCTAATCCACCCTAATAAAAAAGATGGTGGCTAGTTGATTTCACCATGATCCTTTGCGCGACAATCTGCTGTCTTTTATTTTGTTAGATTGACTCGTTTTTATGTTGTGAAATTCCTTTCCGTATTTTTAACACAGTTATCTGCAGAAGAGATAGAAAAGATTACTGCAAGAAGGGAACGCAATCGACTTTCGGCGCAAAAGTGTCGAAAAAGGCGTCGCGAACAACTTGTTTATCTTAGCGAGGTACTGGGTAATATTACAACAATATCCTCATTTCCTTAAAAGAGAAAAGAACTTAGAGCCAACAATATTACAACGTTTTTGTTTACACACAGGAGGCGAACACCATTGAGGAAGCCAATAATGTTTTGGAAAAAGAGATTGAATTGCTAAACGCGGAAAAAGAACAACTTTCACGTATGCTTCGTGACCATTGCTGCAGTATGACAACTAGACAGTTGCCTGAGGAAGAATTTACCTAATTCGCACTAAAAGAGGGAATTACGCTCGTAAAGTCAACATTTATCCTTTGCTCAAATTTTATTCGCTTTTTGACATTCTACTCACAGACAAACAAATAAGCCAGCAAACAAACAAACTATTTGTGAACGCAAAACGAAGTAGTGCAGATTGTCGGCCGGCGGCCGCTGACGAAAGCAGGCTCGCAATAATGGCGGACGTTTTAAGCCGTCAAAATTTCAGTGAAAATTATGTCAAAAAAGAAGCGTTTAATCTTGCATTTCTTCTGTTTTATTAAAAAAGGACGGATGGAAAGAATCCATAGAAACTCATATTTTAATGAATTATTTAAAAATGAAAAGAAAGAGCCTTTTAATCGGCTCAATTGCTTCCTTAGTAGCTGGTAGTGGGTTGGTCTACTTTTCTGGTGACAGTTTGACAGGAGCTCGTCAAACTAGGCAAGCCATTGTTAGATTTACAAGAACAGCTCTGACGGTGCGTAGGAAATGTTTCAGATAAGAAACAAGTTTCAGGTTATATTTGTATAAAAGAAAGCTATGAATTTTTATACTGAACATTGTAGGTTCTGCAAATAAGTTATGATTATAAGAAGACACTATGGGGCGTGGATAAGAACTCAGAGGTGTACACAGAAATTCAATCACAGGTATAAATTGTGAAGAGTCTAAGGCTATGTGCACACGGTAACGTTTTTGAGAGCTTTCATTTGTGTTTTCAGCCTTGACGGCCTAGCTTTCTTTTCTTGAAAGGTACATAGTCGATCTGCAAAGAAACTTCGTGATCTGTGTTTTCGCAATGCTGGGCTCTATATTAAAGTCGGTCAACATTTGGGATCTTTAGACTACTTACTTCCCAGCGAATATGTTCAAGTTTTGAAAGTTTTCCATCACACAGCGCCAAGAAGCTCCTTGGATGATATACATCATGTGTTTCAAGAGGAACTTGGCCTTGATCCTCTTCAATTGTTTCAAAGTTTTGAGACAGAACCACTTGGTATATCAATTTGATTGTCAATCTTTGTATCAAAAAATTATCAATTTATTTCTATCACTTGCTTCAAACAGGAGCAGTTTATCCTAAAATAAATGGTGATAAAGTTTTTAAAGATGAACCAGAGTTTATTATTTATTTTTTTGGTCTGTTTACAGGGTCAGCATCATTGGCTCAAGTTCATAAAGCTATTTTAAAAGATGGCCAAGTTGTTGCTGTAAAAGTTCAGCATAAAAATATTCAAGATCATTCGTCAAGTGACGTCAAGACAATGGAGGTATGTGTTGAATTTGACATTTCTAGCAAACTTCCATCATGATCTACCCATTAAAATATATTTTGATTTATCATTTTATTGGTATGTTATTTAAGTTTTTAGTGAATATTGTGAAACTTGTGTTTCCTGAGTTTCAATTCACTTGGCTTGTTGAAGAAACCAAGAAGAATCTTCCACTTGAATTGGATTTTCTCAACGAGGGCAAGAACTCCGAAAAGCTTCATGAAAAATTCTTGAACTTAAAGTTCTTACAGGTTTGAAATCATTCCTTCTTGATCGTGTGTACCTTTAATTAATTTTTTCTGGTAAAAAAGTGTGGTGTGAATTTTCTTAGATTCCAAAAGTGTTTTGGCAGTATTCCAGCAAGAGGATTCTAACGATGGAATATTGTAATGGAGGTCATGTTAATGACTTAGATTACATGCAAAGACATAATATTTCGTCAGATGAGGTAAGATAATTATCCCAAACGACGTTCAGCTAGTTTACGTGGTGTAGTTGGAATACAAAGGTTTTGGCATGAGCTGTTGTGAGGGATTATTTATATATCGTGCATGTAACACTCTCAATTAAACCTATTTTTCCAGGTTTCCAGCAAAGTTGGTCAACTTTACAGTGAAATGATATTTGTGCAAGGCTGCATTCATTGTGATCCCCACCCTGGAAATATATTGATACATAAGAATGACAGGGGGGTTGTGGAGATAATTTTGCTAGACCATGGACTTTATCATGTAAGTATATAGTGGACTTCTCTGTAATTAAATATTGGGTGAACCACCTTAAATGACATCAACTTAAGTGTCAATGTATCTGCTTTTTTGATAAAGCTAATATAGACATAATGCTTGGCATTTTGTTGTTTTTAGGAAATAACTGACGATTTTCGAGTGAACTACTGCAAGCTATGGCAGGCCATTATTGCAGGAGACTTAGAGGGTATTAAAATGTACAGTGCAACAATGGGTGTAGCTGAGTATTATGGGATATTCTCTTGCATGTTGGCTGCAAGAACCTGGGATACAGTTGTGGCTGGAAAGAATCACATGCCAGTGTCACAAGGCGAGGTAAGCATATCAAATCATCCCAAATTTGTCCCAGGTATTACCAATCAATATGTTTGTCCTAAAAAGTCGATTTAAGATATCTTTTAAATTGATTTTGCTCATATATTGGGCTTCAGAATTCATGCGGGTCCCCCTTTTCTTTTTCTTTGATTTTTTCCAAATTTCCAATTCTATCTACGTAAATTTAATTTTTCCATATCTATCGAAAGTCAGCATTTTTTCAGTATCAAATAATGTTTGATTCAAGCTGAGTTATTTTGGCAAACAGCAAAGTTTTACGTCTTTTAAAAACTTGAAATTTTTTCCCATAGCCTTTTCAGGAAATTTTTCAAAATATCTAGCCGAGTACTAGTCTGCGAACCCAGACGTTATTTTCCACGCTCGTTCGCTCGCTCGAAAATTAACGTCTGCGAACCCGAGCGAGA
>JAODVQ020125614.1:0-16002 GCA_025400075.2 Phenganax stokvisi
TAGTGGGTGCGTGGCCGATGGCAGTATTGCTATGGCATGATTGAGTTTATTATTACTACAATATCATGGAACTAAACCAACCAAGAACAATGGGGAGCAGTGAGGTTTAGCTCCACTTATGCTTAACACACTTAGCATACTGTTACATTAGTATCTGGGCTTGGGTTATGGCAGGTTACCAACTCTCCGGCAGGCATGTCGCCTGTGGGCCTCAAGCTGCACCGAGCATTCATCAGTGAAAATGACATTTTCGAACTCTTCCTCCTCCTCAATGCATTTTTTTGTCCACTCGAGATGTTTGACTTTATTTTTCTCCCTTATCAGCTGGCAGTATGCTGCTCCTCTGCAGGACCACCCCATTTTTTCTGCCTCTCAAAACTGCTTATGTCCCCTCTATTCCAGTATCTTTTGTAATTCACTCCCAGTCCTCTCATCGTCTTTTTCCAGTTCTTCATCAATAATTGCCTAAACACCCTCTGTCACCTTTATTTTCCCCCCTGACCCTTCTTTCCTCTTTAATTATCCACCATTTTCTCTGTATCTCCTCAAATATTTCCACACTCCTGCTTTGCTGGACGAAATTACCTCATCTATTAATGCTTTAACAATTTCGTTTGTGCTAAGCCCTGACTTGTCGTAAAATATTATCCGCCTTTTCGCGTAGTCCGTGTACACCATCTTTCGTCGTAGCAACAGACCCGCAAGCTCGAAATCTGTGCGCACGCAGAAAGCACGGCCGGCCGGCCAGCCACAACATTCTAGTTAACGCACGAAGTTCGAGCATTTCTTTCTATGTCTCCAAGTAAGCTCTACTTGGCTCCCAGTGAAATTACCACTCCTTAGTAAAGCTTATGTAAGTTAGAGTGTATATAAGTACAATGTGTGGAACCACTCTGAAGTAACCGAGCATGGTGGAAAATATTGTCCGCCTCTAGTATCCCTGTGGTGCTCGGTTGAACATACGAGCCGTGATACTGTTAAGCAGTGCTTGCAACACATAGTGTAGGGTTTGCAGAGTACGGTGTACCCTGCCTATTTACCTAGTCAACTTATTTAGCTTTATAATAAATGAACACGTATACAACATACACACTGAATTGCCACTGCAATGAGTTACACTCAGTTTACCTTGAAGTGACTTCATAGTTATTTCAAAGTTACTTCATGATGAAATTAGGTGTACAAGCAAACAACGCAAGGCAAATGCACAGTAAACAAATCAACTACATCCAGGACAATCCTTTTCAAAGAAAAGAACTGCCCTGGACGGGACTCGAACCCTTGACACTCAGCATTGCAGGCCGAGTGCTCTACCAACTGAGCTACCAGAGGCAGTCAGTTGGCAGAGGGCCCGAGTCTCATAACCACCTGCTAGTTACCCAAAGGTTACCTCGAAGTAACGTAAGCTCACCGTACGTAACTTTGCAAGTAACGTTACTGCGTTTACTTTTTTGACTCGTACTGTATTACTTCAATTACAAGGCAAGTTTAGAGTAATAGACAAAATCAGGTATAAACCTTATTACAAGTATATAACTAAAAGTTGACAAGAGTAACAAATCAATCTTAAAAGCTAAGTAGGCAGGGTATGTTATGTGCTATGCTTACACCTTATAGGAAAACAATCGCTGGCGTTCCGCTTCCCTCTTTGCCCACTCTTCCTGCAAGAGAAGAAGGTATGAGGACTCTCTCTTTTTAATGTTCTCAGTGAAGGCCTCTTCTTGTGACATCTTCCATATCTCAAGATCTCTGGCAGCCAAGTATTCGGAAGCATTTGGTAATCCTACAATAAATAAGAAGTACAATGACATTCTAATAGTTGTAGTGCACAAAAGGGAATGTGGGTATTTCACAAAGGTGTTGAGTAAGGAGATCAATGATTTAAAAACTGCCATGACTTATTTGCAAAGGTAGAATGAAGGTTGAAAAAATTGGTAAATTCAATATTGCTACACATGTTAATACCTATATGGTATGGTTTAAGAGTCATTAAAAAACAAAAAGATAACAAATAAACATATAGACACCTAAATTCTACAAAACCCGCAAGGTGTTTGTTGCCATCATTGATGATCTAATAAAACTTAAGCATCATTATGCACTCTAGTTCACTCAATTGTATTGTAGACTGAATTGAAAAATGAGATGGTGGAGAGACAATAATGTCAAACCAGTTCACTGGCACTAGTTCGATATAGGATTTATGAAATGATGTGCTTGACTACGTCTAGCATTGTTGACCTGGCAGTTGGCCAAATCCAGTGACTGACAAGGTACAACATAGGTGCCACTAACTACTGTGTACTCTCCGCGCTTGCTTCTCCATGCTCGTTGACACACCCATTTCCGTAAGTGTAATAGTGACACCTCTCCCTTACTTTCCTATACCTTCTCAGATAACTTTACATTATGATTCTCATGATTCTCTATGCAAACATCTCTCCTAACTAACCTTAAGACAGACAGTTTGTGATAACTACCATTCTCGGCGACGTTCTCTCTGAAGTATTACTTCAACTTTCATAAAAATCATGCCACACTACACAGAACGCCTAGGTGAGAAGCACTCAAGCACAGCTAACATAACACGGCTTAAATGCACATACATGGAACAATATCTAACTGCTAAATGCACTAGTGCACACTCCTACTATGCATTGTACGTAAAGAGTGTGTCAGGATGACAATTCTGTGATAATACACCTCTGAAAATTGTAATAATATGCCTTCCCTAGGTAATCTCTTTATGTCATGTCTTAATGCACAACACAGTAACACAGTATTGTACATCATTATGATAAATATTACATACCAGAACTAGGATCACGTATTTCTTCCAATTTTCCTTGATCCAATAACAATAACGTGCAACTGACATAGGCACATGTTTTCAGTGATGAAGGTGGTTGAGAAAGAACAGGAACTTTCAAGGAGCACTTTGTTTTGATACAGTGGTCAATGACTGTCTTGCTGCTCTTGAAAATTTCACCCAGTGGAACCTTACCAAAGAATGTAATTACACTTATTATCATAGCACATACTGCATGACATAATACCTTTGCAATTCCAACCAAACTATCATCATCTTCAGAAGATGCCCAAACTTCTAGAGAGAGTGGAGTACACTGTAACTGGTCCATCAGAGACACTTCGTCACACAAAAACGTAAATGAAACTGGTGATCCAACGATAGGAGTTTCTCCACTCGATACCAGAGTAACAGGTCTACTAATGACAGGCTGCTGACATCCAATAAAAGGATAACTATACCTACCAAGTAAATTTATGGAATCAAATTATTCTATAATTTAATAGTACCATACTTTGTGTAACACTTGAGGTTCTCCCTCAGATTTATATTATCAATTGAGTGCAGCTCCATAGAAAGCACATAACGATGGTTACTGTTAACACCCCCGGCATTATAAATATAGGGACGGATTCGTTCCTCAGTATTAAAACAGTCAGTTTGAGTACTTGCATGCATTAAAATTGATTCCACAGTTTCCTTTGTTGAAGTAGTAGCTACCACATCATTCAAGGTAGAAGTAGGTTCAGTAGTAATGTGCTTTACAATGTCACTTTCAACTGGGGAAGTAGGAGGATGAACTAAAGTAGTAACTTCATCCTCTGATAAGGGCAATACTTCAGGAAGGGATGAGGGAAACAGCGTAATAGCTTGTGGTGGTGACAAACTAGGAGCTTTTGCAACTTGCAACGATGGAGAAACAGGAGAAGACGGTTGAAGTTTAGAAGTAAAAGAGCATTGCACTGCTGGTAAGGTAGGTACTTCAATAGCTGCCTGAACTGATGGACAAGTTGCTTGCACGGGTGGTGAACATGACTTAAATTCGGTAGTCTCAACTCTAACATTAGGTTCTGGTGCAACTAGAGATGTACTTGTAGGAATTTCATCGACACCTGAAAGTATACAAAAAATGTAAACTCCTGCAAGCAGATAATAGATATACTGGTCATAATACATGTGTAAAATAAGGATACATGTAGCACAAGAACAGTATTTCTTCTCACTCTTTCAGCTTACAAATAATACCTCAGCCATAGATAAACATCATCAAATAAAGATCTGAAGATTTCTACTGAACATTATGAATATGGTCATACAACCAGATAATTACGCGACATCAGCTGCAGCAGGTACATAAGTGTATGTACCCTAAAAACAAGTTAACTGCTCAACAAGGACTATGAGTGAGAGCCAAAAGTGACAATATATCCTGTCTCAATAGACCCGTTATCTAGCTTGATAGGTATATAAAACCCATGAGACGATGTATATAGACATCTGTGATCACAATCCTTGTCTCTATATATAGAAAGTGCAACCATGCATATTATGCAGAATTTCAAAGTTAATAATAAAGCACTACATTGCAAACCCTCAACACGATTATGAAGGCTCTAGCAGGACTGCATTATTTTGCTGTCATTGGGCCCAAATAAATACCAGGGAACAGCATTTAATGTTGTTTGAACAGAGCGAATTAGACGTTAGTAAAAATCCTCCAATAGTTACGATAGACGTACATGCCTAAAGGATAGTGGGTGTGATAGCGGGCACCATGTTGTTGGCCTTAGTCTCTAGGGTATCACAAACACCTATATGCAGGTCTTAGTTCATAGGGATGACACAGGTCATCATAGCAATACATTTGTGAAATTTCAGTTTCACATTGCTGTTACATCGAAAATAAATTAGACCACATGAGCATGTTCTTGGGGTCTAAAAGTGGGGGTGCACCCAAATATGATGATTGTGACATTATTAATAACAAATTTGATGAAGAGAAACAACATTGTCATCCTAGATCTTTGCATACTGAGAGCAATACTTCATCCTTACTCATTGGGCTTGGTAGAGTTATTGCATCAGAAGCAGCCTCAAAAGTTCTAGCAAGGCTTCTTCTTACTGGAATAGCATCATCCCCATCAACCTATCATTTAGTATATCACAATGAATTTCAAGTGTGATTGTTAAGTATGAAATTAGCATACTGTCCTATATTTCCACAGAACATGTATCGGTCTATATACATTACAAGTCAGGTCGAGAATTATCCTGGAATGGCAGTGATGGCTACATTGCATCAGCTTAGTGAAACCATAAAAACTCTCATCTTCTAAGCAGTGACATTTAATTTCATGACAGTATGAGATGAACACATATTGCGGTAAACAACTCTTAAAGGAACTATCGCAAGGGTTCAGTATATGCACTCCATTACACATAATTAGTGAAATACTAGCAGCTAAAATTTACAGCGTATTGTTCTTTACCCTCAGGAATGTGGTGAACATATACAGAATGAGCGTGTTAACCTGGGCATAGTATGCGTAAATTGGCATTCGCGTTTACGTAAGCACTTCCTGCCATGTACAGAACCCATGTGATAGCTCCATTAATGCCGCAAGGGCACCTCCTTGATGATGTAACATGAGCTAACACATGCTTTTAGCTTATCACATATGTACAACAAATCGTAATGCGCATGTGCAAATGTAGTAGGAGTGACCTCAAGGTTCGCACAGTACGCATTCAGGATAGAGCTGCTCCCTAGAACAGAGGCAAAATGAAATGTTTTAAGCATAGAGTGTATGTTTATCATCACAAAATCACAAAAAAAATATTTCTAGCACTGTTAGAAATCATTGCAAATACCGTGGGGGCCTAGAGGAAACATACACAGAACTTTTCAATGCACGTAGCGTACCATTTGCCGCAAACCGCAAGTGGTGGTCTAGTCCCTAGGTCTCTGACGATGTGATGCAATCTAATGCATCTTGTACATACAATGAAAATAGCTTGTCATGCTGCTTTATAAAGTCTTCAGCCTAGTCAATCACGCATTTTCATATAATCGCAGAATCTTACAGTGTATAATGTATACAATGTCCGTATGTTTTTATGCTTCACTCATCCGATGTTTCCGCTTATCCGAACAAAGGCGCAAAACCAAAGGGGTTCGGATAACCGAGGATGCACTGTACTTACATAGTCATTGTTCAAAAGCAATTTCTCTTCAGTCACTTGCACTTTAACACCAACGAATGATATCCTACCTATGTATAAGTCGAAAGTTACATAATAATAATAATATTATTAATAATAATAAACTCAATCATGTCTTAGCAATATTGCCATTGGCCACGCAACCATTAGAGTGGGCGGAGTTTAATGAAGTGTCAGCCTTACTAACCTGACTCTTCAACTTACCCAACTTACCATGCAGCCCTGACACCCTATCTGGATTCCCTCTGTACCCAGTTGAACAATGAGACGAGGATTGGGATTGGGCAGTTGCCACGTTATTATTGATATAGGTTACACTACACATAGAGAGTTGAAAGATCTTGGAAGTGTAAAAAACCTAGACATAGAACTGCAGACCGCAGTGTTGATAACACTCTCAGGGAATGTGAGGAGTGACATGAGCATATACTAGTAGAATGTAGAACATTGTTAGCTCGCGAGAAGGCGTTGGAATGCAAAAATTTTACGACACTCGTGATCTTCATAGTTCCTAAGTGCGCGCAACGTTAGAAAAATAAACGCCCACGGTGTATATGTGTAGAGCATGCACAATAAGTGAGGTCGATGGCATATATACATATATGTTAGGGACCAATTAACAATTAAGCCCGTCCAGACGATTTTATACCCGTCTGGACGGTATTTAAACTATCTGGAACGCTCGCAATCCGTCTGCAGACAGTCTGGTGCCGTTTAAACTATAGCTCGAGGGGCTTAAACAGTAAATATAGCAATAAGAAATAAGCTAAAAGCGGCTCTTATCCATTAAGAGCTTTCTGCAGAGAGGTAGGAAGCTACGTGTATAGTTTTAGCAGTGTGCCTCACACCAACCGCGCTCGCGCTGAACGATCGATAGCGCTGCTTTCCCAGTACCAAGCGTTGCTTATAGATGGATGATGCTCTCTTCGATGATCAGCTACCTAAAACTGCGCTCTTCTGCGCTGCATGTCATGAGGGCGCAGGGCCTTCTCTGCACGAACTACGCCGCCTCTGAGGCTATTTCTCAAGCATATAGGCATTTCAGCACTTGTTTAGCCGACTATTATCATCTGTAAATGGAAGAAATATTAGATATCAGTCAGGCCAGACGGATTTATTACCATCCAGACGGGCTAAAGACGGCTTTAAACTGGGCCAGGCGGTTTTAAACTGGTATGGACGGCTTTAAATTCATCTGGACAGTTTTAAAACATTTGGTCATATATATATATTTATATATATATGACCAAATATACATACTTGGTCCCTAACATATATATTTGGTCCCTAACATATATATACTCTCTGCTATCAGCCAGAGATAGCGATAGCATGAGATTCAGTTACTGGTAGTGTACATACACATTGAGCTTGTGCACATGTGCCGTGGTATGTTTTATAAGGTCACGTAAATAATATTACATACCAGAATTCAAGTTGATCTCGATTTTATTCTCTTTACTGTTAACACACATGAGTGAATCTAATAACACGGTTTCTTTCCCCAACACTTCTCCTCTTCTGCAGAGTGATATCTAAAGATGATGAAATGCAATTGCTAAGCCATCGGCCTCACACATAAGCAGTCCATCTTACGAGGAACCATAATTAGGGGGCCAACACTTTACTTTTGTTACACAACATAGAAAAGACTTGTGAACGTTCAATATTGGCTTACTGATTTGCTAAAATATGTCAGCATCAGTGGTTATGTTGGCATTTGTATCACTTTTATCAGGCACCCTCCCTTGTATTTAGAAGGGGAACAATGGGCGGAGGTGACCACTTCAATGGCATGCCCTTAAACAAAAACTTGGTAAGAGGTATATATGTGTCATATATGTGGTTATGCACACACATATGTAAGAAGAAGCACAATAATCATGAAACTTGTATGTAGTAAAGAACACTAACTAGATGAAGAGAGTATAATTATTATGAAACTTGTATGTAGTAAAGAACACTTACTAGACGAAGAGAGTATAATTATTATGAAACTTGTATGTAGTAAAGAACACTAACTAGATGAAGAGAGTATGCTTAGGGTAGCAGGCCTCATTCTATCTACGTAGTTACATTAAACATATATAGTACTATAGCGTTACTCAACCATCAAGTTGTTTCAATGAACCCACATAATTAATTGTTCTACCAGTACTCCTTATGTGAGTCTTTGTAAGTGCTTGAAATCTAGATACAACATAGGTTACCTGTATTATCCATTAGCTATAATAATTGATAAGAGGTGAGTCTTTATAAGTGCTTGAAATCTAGATACCACATAGATTACCTGTATTATCCGTTTGGTATAATAATTGTTACGCAGTTACCCTTTACCACAATAGCACATGTAACTGGACAATAAAGTGCTATTTAACATATTGAAGTGATACCAGCAAATTACATTTGTTAAAAATATTCAAAATGTTTTGGAGTAACTTTCTTAATCAAGATAATGCTCATTTCCATTGAAATTAGCGATTGATAAGTTAAAACATGCACTGCCGGACACCAAGCTAACGCTGGTGTGTCAGAACTACAAAAGCTCCACTGTGGCTAATTCGCTAATACCAATTTGAAACATGCGTCAAAGATAAAATATCTGTGTGGGAGTGTAGAACTTACGTACAGTCATGAATTTTTGAGAAGAGAACAGCTTTTTTAGTTCCTCGGCACCACAGAGTATTCGAAGTGAGGCTGACTCAGTCTTAAAATCACTTGTACTAAATAGTTCCGAAGTTATTTCAACATTGAAGATGTTGTAAATGTAATAGTATTCACCTAAACTCTGCAAAAGTAACAAGAGAAGCATTACAAAATCAGCTAATAGCTCTGCTTACAAACTAACCTCATCGAGACCAGATGGGTTATGAAGTGTTACAGTTACAATAAAAAACTCTTGCTGAGATGAAGGTGACCCCATTGAATAAAACTCACTACTAGGATCTAATACCAGACCAGAAGTCATATCTGTAGAAGAACAAACAACTTCTCGTGTTACACTAAACAAAAATTTCCAAAGAGACTGGGAGTCACAGGAAAAAAACAGGCCATAGTGTTTGAAAAGTGTTTGTAGATCTTTTTAGATTGCGGCAAATTCAAACAGATAAATCAAATTGCGTAGAGCGTGGCAAATAAATCTCGTATTTCCAAGTGCGTGATTTTTGTCTCCCTGGGAGATGACGGCCCTTGACTGTGCATGTGTAAATCGAAATTTCCACGGAGACGAGCAATTTTCAATGTTTTTCTTGGAGAGACAGAGAGCGCGACAGTCAAAGTTTCATCGTTAAAGTAGGTTGTTTTAACTGTGTTTAGGTCGCCTCTCAGATGCTGGTAGCCAGCCAAACTCGTCGCGTGGGGCTATTCGCGTCGTGGAGCCATTGTAGCCGGAGCTTCACCCCACCTTAGCGATTTGTGCAACGGTTAGTCTATCATTCTAGCTTTTTTCGAAAAAAGTTGCAATCTAAACAGGTTATACAGCTTGTACGTGGAAATGACCCCTAGTAGCGCTAAGCTCGGGACACTACAGCCCGGGTCCACTCATTTCCACGTACACGCAGTATAACTTATATGTATATGGTTACCATATATTTTAGTGGGTCAAAACAACCTATTCTCCAACTGGTTTTATTGACCCTCAGCATAGTACAATGCAAGGCTTAAGCTTGTGCACCTGCAAATACAAGTTTGAAGTGCAGCTCCTAGGTTGTTAAATTACTCCGGCTGGCTCCTCCGAGCTAATGAGAGGATACTGCATTGGCCAACTAAGTGGAAAAATATCCCTATTTGCCTTGTCTCATGTTGTGTTGCGTTAGGTTGACTGCCCCTGGTAACATGCAGTAAAGGAGGGGGATGGGCTAAGAGTGTTGGAGGTATTTCTTGCTCCTCTTTAGGGCATCAAATAGAACAAAATATGCCTTAGAAGCAGTCAAATTGCTAACAAAGTTGCATGTTCTACCACCACGGCTTTCAGAGCAAATTTTTTGGTGTCGGTTCATAAATGTCAAAGGAAAACCCGGTCAAAACAAACCTTATGATTTACATATGGAGCATTTGAACCGTACAGCGAAAGAAGCTCTTGGGCCTCAAGCTTGCCTTAGCCCGAGATCGAGAAGGATTGGAAACTGCATTGGACTATTTCAAAATGTATGTAGACAATTTAACATTGAGTGTGGTTCAAATCAGCCTAGTGGGGAGCACAATGCTCCATATGTTTCTCAGGACCTAAAAAAGATTATAGCACAGTTATTGAGTGCTAATGTGTTCGCTAATGTTGGCAATCGATGCCACAGCAGTTTTGAACATTTGAATGGAAAGCTATTTAAAGACCGAATCAATAAAGAAAAATTTGATGAATGGATTACAGGACACATAAAAAGAATTCTGACTTACTAGTATATATACTACAATAGCTAGATATACCATGCTGCTCTATGTAGTGTGCGCGTAAATTGTTCTGTATGAGCTAGCCTAGATATAGTTCTATACGTTGTACTTCCTGCGCAGGTTACTGTAGCAGTGTTCCAGGGCTGTCTGGCACTTCTTCCATATCTCCTCAAACAACCGTACATCTTCCCAGAACTCAGGGCACTGTTCCAGCATGTGTTGTTTTAGCCACTGCAACTCGTGTACTGGGAGACCAGGCAGTTTGCCTGCACCTAGTGGAGTGCACGTCCACATTACTCCTACCCCAAACACACACTCACGGGCAAAGTGCACAGCAACTTTACCCGCATTACCCTTGTGAGTTTTAGGTAAGGAGTTTAGCACTTTCTTACAGGGAAGAAGCAGGGCTTAATCGATGGCATCAGATCCAAGAGCTGTAGCTGGATTGACCCCTTCTAGTGGGAGTGCATTAGGTGCCACTAAGCTCTGGGTTGACAGAGACTGTACGCTTGATGGCAGTGAATATGGTGGTAGGGAAGATGGTGGTAAGGAAGACAGTGGTAGGGAGAAGGGTAGTAAAGAAGATGGTGGTAGGGAAGATGGTTGTAGAGAAGATGGTGACAGTGAAGATGGTGGCTTTAGAGACAATGGCAGTGAAGATGATGGATAGGGTGGGTGTAATTGTCCTTTTGAAGCCTGTGAGAGATAACCCAGCACCTGGCTGCCCTGCATCTCCTTCACTGCTCTGAGCTCCTGCATGGAAAGGTGTAATGTTATACACAAGTTTATAGTGTTGTTAAGTATGTACACAATGCATTGTAGTAGCTTATAAAACCTATACAGCTTTTACCTATCACTAACATTTGCCCACTCAGGTGGCTGTGGCTGTGAAACTAAATGGATTAGCTCAGAACTCTCTTCTCACTCTGATGGCTCAGCTGTGGCTGGAGTTGAGAGGTATGACACAAAGGAGTGAATGCTGTGCGATATTGTTAGTGATGTAGTATCCTCTCTTTTATCAGTGTCAGGAGTGGTGCTGAGTGTAAAGTCCTGGTTGACTTCGTTGTCTATTAGCTCAATTACCTCTCCAGATAGCTCCTCCTTAAGGGCGTCCTCAGCTGATGACTCAAGAGAAGTTTGTGAAATTGAGTCTTCCACTCTGGGAATACAATTTAGAATAATTCTGCCTTTCTTTGCTGGGTTTCCTGATGTAGTAGCTCTGAGGTATAAGCATACTGACTAATATTCCCATCTTTAATTTTATGTATATTTTTGAGCGACTAATATTAAGGTAGATATGTATGTACAACCTGACGCTGGAGTAGACTTGGGCGTTTAACGGAATTGTATAAAAGCTATTTTGATACTATTGAAATGAGATCACATTCTTTCACTGTATTCCATTGTTCTTAATTGGTTTGTTGTGTTTATAGTTACATGTACTAAATTTAGCCTTTATCTGTACTACTAAACGTCGTTTAAAATAACTTACGTGTTTTCATCCTTTCCTTTCGCTTGTATTATTTAACTTTTTTCTTTTCAGCAGACAGTGTGGTAACCTGAACAGGATCCACAGGAGTATCTGGTGGTGAAGTAGGGGTTTTCTTATAATCGGAAACCCATGCCTCAGGCATTGTTGGCTCTAGCATCCTACTCACGTATGCCTCAAACTCTTTTTCCATCTCTTCTTTAGACCCTAATGCAATTGCATTGCTTTCAATTTGTATATACGGTATAGCGGGAATGTTCAGTAGGACAAATGTTCATATAATCTGCACAAAACGTAAGTAGAGAAATTTTCGTAGGTTTAAATTTCCTATGCCCGTGTGCATGCTGCGTAGAATCGCCATCCACGCTAAATTTTGGTACTGTTAAATTTTCGTAGCAGAAATGATCATACAAAACATACAAAATTTTGCCCGTACAAAAATTTCCTGCTATACGGTACATGGTGTGTAGTGCCATACCTTCAGCCACAAGCTTAGCAGTGTAATTGTTATTTCCCACTTTGACCTTGCAGCTCTCTCCCTCACCCCCACTGCAAGCTAACTGCTCTTGCCTTACAACTGATAGGGTGCCTTCCTGTTCCCATAGCACTAAGCGTACTGACCTGCAAAATGTGTATGTAACACTAAGTGCCACTTATGCTCAGTGCAAATGTACAGTTTTGGTTACTCCACACGCATACCCCCATAGTTTTGCTAACTCTGGAGTAAACATACATACCATACTCTGCTACTTCTTCCAATGACATCTTCATGGCCGTTCTGAGGCTCATAACTTTTGACTAGCGCTGATCAAGACAGGAGTGAAGAAAGAAGATTTGATGGTCTAACTCGCAACACGCCTTTTCGCTATTGCAGCTGCTACATTACGTCACACTTTTTTTTTACAGAAAATAACATTTTGGCATGCATATACAATATGTTTACAAGTCAACCATAGCTAATTAATATCCAGTGGCATCTCCATGTAGTTTAAACACTCTAGGCATGACCTTCCTCAGATGTCGAATGTACTTTGCACATTTTACACTGTCGACGGTCGTCTAGAATCGTTCTATCCTGCTGATGAGCTCTTCCCTTGTCTTCGGTTTGATTTCTCTTCGAATGAATTCTTTTAACTCGTGCCACAAGTTTTCTATTGGATTGCAGTCGGGAGATTCGTCTTCCACCAGTTGATTGAGTGACGGAGGAAAAACTTGCAAGCCTTCTTCCACGTATGCTTGGGATCGCTGTCTTGCATAAAACGATGAGACGTCAGGTAGATGTGGCGAATGAACGGTATTAGATTTTGCCGCAGGGTATTGAGATAGAGGTCTACCATCAAAGATGCAGATTGTAGAGGTCTCCGTCCATGATATCGTTGAAGATGCAGAATGTTATTGCACCTCGCACGCTGATGCTGACATTAACGTGCACCTTCGTGGGATGTTTTGGTCGAGGTTTGTGCTTGGGTGGTACTCCTCGCTTCCGGCAGCAATATCTGCGATGGCTCTCCAGCTGCACGCTGCACTTGTCCGTCCATATTACGTCCTTGAACCCACGGTCGGCCTCGTGTACATATTGTTTAGCCCAGTGTAATCTCGCCACCTTGTTCGCAGTTTGAAGGCGCTACCGTGGAAGGTCCAATCGAGCGACGTCCGACATCTCAACATGGTTCGTAGAGAAATCTGGCAACCCCGGCTGATAAGAATTTGATGGAGCTGGGTCGCGTGGTTTTGTTGACAGCGCGCATCTGTTTCTCGACCGTGTTACACATTTCCTGCGATATAACGGTTTTCTTTCCACTTCCTGGCTGTCTTTGGATGCTTCCTGTTTGCTCATATCTGATTAAAAATTCCGTGCCGGCTTGCAGTGATGCCTTTGTCGGCAACTTTTGGGCGATGGTCGGTGGTCTCATACCAGCTTGGCTGAGGGCAAGGATTCTTCTTCTCTCGTAATTACTGAACACCATTCTCTCCAAGATGTTTAGTGTAAAACTAGGGTCTGATGGTTTATATAGCCTCTGACTAGACTCACTACGGCGTAGTTTAACGCACGTCTGCCTACCCACAACCGTAACTATGCCGTGGCGGCGTAGCTCTTAACTACGCTGAGACACTGTACTTCGTCCGCGCTTCACCGTAGACGCAGCATAGCACAACCATAGCATGACCATAGCACGACAGTAGCACTTGCAACAGTCTGACCGTACTACGGTACGCCCGTGGGAACTTTTCATTGGCGTATACTGCATGCACGCAGCATGTCTACAAACGTGTTTCCAACGCTGGGAGGGAGGGATCCAGGCTGTTACCTCGAGCATGTTTCGGATGAATGGTAGACGCATTCCCACTTTCGTGCGAATGAATCCGGACATGGAGCACATTATACCTTGGGTCTGATTGGTACTGTATATTGCACTACATAAACTAACCCTCAGAGAAATCACCCTTTCCATGACCTTTTTCCTCCAGAGAAACTTGAACAAAAAGTTCTGGACAAGGCCCACATCCATTGAAATTTAACACTCTATACCACTGAGTAGAATGTAACATAACAATACATCTTATAATGAAAAGCACTAAAGTGCAAACCCGCGGCGCAAATATTGATGCTTATGCTTTTACTTCGCTATGTAGCTACTGCAAGAGCGACAGTGGGAACGGAATTACCATAAAAGGATAGCATATGAGCCGGTACTGCACGTTGTAGGCTTTGAAAGTATTAGCCCAGAGAGCTGACGTACACGAATGCAACGATCGAGCATAATGCAGAAGTGGGCGTGTCTCGGAAACTAACGCAAACAGCGAAGTAACTGGGAGAATCAAACTCTAGCCTCGTTTGGCGTGCCATAAAGACAAAGCGAGAAGTTTACCGCTAAACTAGCAGGACTCAGATCGACTCCGAAGAGCAAAGCTTGACGGTTTTATACAAACCGCAGGTGAATGTATTGCTCAGTCAATATGGCAGGCAGCAACCAATTGGATATAAAAAATTCCGCAACGAAGTCTTTTTGGCATAAACTTTTCTATACGAATTCACTTTCGTCGCACAGGTAGTTGCCAGCTTGATTTGCAGCACGAAATATGCCACAGCTAGCGAGATACGAGATAGCGTGACAGACAGACAGACACACAGACACACAGAACGACTACCGTAACCCTCGCGCATGCGCGTCGAGGGTTAATGAAAGCACTGAATTGCAAGCCCATATATGTGCACAATACACAAACGGCGGCTTCCTGCCTTTCTATGAATAATAAATTAGACTAAAGCAGATTCAAATCCATGCCATATATGTCTTTTTACTGCATATTAGCACGTTAAGGACTAAGCTATAGGGGCAGAACTATCAAGCAAGGTCGAAAAGGTAAGAGTCACACAAAATACACACACCTACAAAATTGCCACAGAAGGCAACTAGACATAATAAAAAGCACAGAAATGCTAACCCTCGGCACAAGTACGACGTCTGAGCTGCTAGATGGATTGCTGCCATGAGGCTTAAATACCAGGGAGGCTAAGTTTGTACATCCTAAGCTTACCGAAGTACTTTAGTTTCAAAGTATGATAGAAGCAAAGGTCGGAGCATGCGCATACATTCACTTGGTATCATAAATGAAATGGGCGCATGTGTGTACGCAGAAACACATGTGGTCATACATCGTTTCAATATTGAAGACTACATCCAATTCAACATTTCAAATACAAGGTCATCGTCTTATCTGAAACTCCGTCACCCAATGCCACGAAACAATCTTCAAGGTCACTTTTACTTCAATCGGCTTCCCAGATTATGGAATTCTTTGCCTCTACTCGACATTAGTTTGTCCATACCATCAATTCGAACAAAGCTAAGGGATCACTTTTGGAACCATTTTATAGCTCACTTTGACTCCAATAATACATGCACCTATCACTACATCTGTCCTTGTCTTAACTGTGTTAAATTACCTGTAAAAACTCTCTTTTCTTATATATAATAGTTATTGTTTTACTGTATATGTTGTTCCTTCTTGTTTTGTCTTGGCTGCTAGCTCTAGCTTGCAGACCATCAGTGCAGATCTTTTGTATCGCTTCATTCCTAAATATAGCATTATA
>JAODVQ020125721.1:0-15998 GCA_025400075.2 Phenganax stokvisi
TAGTAAGTCTTGATGTATGAGTATGGACAGGTATCTAGGTGTGACCAGGTTACTTGTGTAGTAAACATTAGTGAGTATGAGCAGTAGACAAAAGGAGAAGAGAGGAGGAGGAGGGAGAGAGATCATAAGAATGACCTAGATCTAGTCTTCCATTACCAGAGGTCTTCAGCTAACACACAGATACCTTACATTCTACATAATAGGGAACTAGATATTAACATGAGTTGTTTTCTTATAATATACTATGTGTCATGTGGGTTGTAGAGGGTAGGCTTCCTCTAAGGCTGAGTTCACTATATTGTGTATGTCACTGAGGGATAAAGTATAATTGCATGCCAGCAGAGATATAAATTTATTTTGGGTGAAAGCATCAAATTGTGAACATGATTACGGCAGCTTACAATAATCTATATCACACACTGCTACTAGTCATAGCCATAGTCATGTATTATAGACGGTCCAGCGCCTAAAATGTTGTACAGAAGGTATGTAAGAAAGATGCTGGAAAAGTATAACCTGTTTATAATGGGAGTTGTCCTCTCTTCAGAGGTTTAAATTGTATAGAGAAGTAAAGGAGTTGTCTAGTATTACGTCCTTTTTAGAGAGGTTTTTTGTAATGGTAATTTCAGATGCTCAGTGCCTCATAGAGATCAATCAATGGACATAGTGAGAGTGTGTCCCTCTCTCAAACCGCTGTTGTAATAGAATAACCCACAGTACATCTGTTGTGGTGTAACAATATCAGAGGATGTATCACATGACTTGTGGAATCTATCACTATTGCAACATCTAGAGGCTAATTGTCTCTGTCTTTTCACCATGTAAAACTAGGTTCACAATTTGACTCACTATGGACCTTGGCATGCACTTAAAATCTAATTCTATCCTCACAGTATGGCATGGTGTGATGATAAGTTATTCCCCCTAGTGTGTGTGTAGTTATAGCTAATATTGTTAATCCAACCCTGGGTGGGTGGCCTGTTAAATTTCATTTTCTAAACTATGCCATTTTTTGCGTTATACTGCTAAATGTGAGGTATTTTCATTTCGTAACCTTAGTACTGTGTGTCCGGAAAAAAATAATTATCATGTATACGTAGTTGTAAGTATGATATTTGTAACTTTATCTCATCATGTGGCGTGTGCATGTATTACATAGTAGTGTTTTATAGTACTCTTTCTGGTCTTTCATTTTAGCAGTTTTAAAAACTGGTTCACTGACACACATTTAATTCAATACTACATACATTAGAAATAAATGCACATAATAATACATACTGTATATTTAATGTAGTATTGTTCTATACGCTGTTCTAAGATGTGCTTAATCAAATTTCAATAAGATCTGGTGTGTGAGTAATTAGTAGGTGTGGTCTTATTCATCATGAGTAATAATGGACAAGTCAATTTGCATTAATACGTATCTGCATATTAGCCATGTACACTGGAGATGTGATGTATAGTGATGGCTAAAAACTCCTAAATAGTGTTCATATCCCACTGACCACTGTATATAAATACACACAGAGCCATGGTACTATCATTATAATTTCTATGTCCCTGACTATTTCAATAGTATTAGTCTGGAAGACTGGCGTCCTCTATTTAGAATAGATTGTTCTTTAAATGGAAGTTGTGCTATACACATTTGGTCTACTAATGAAGTGATTGCCAATGATGTATTATAATCAATCCCATAAACCAGATTAAGTATATACACCTGTCTCCTCATTGACTGCTGTATATGTAGACCTAAGGTCCGTACTCGTCTCACTTCGTAACACACCATTCAACATCTGCTATTGTCAGTGTTCACCATCTAAACAGCCCAGGGGTGGCCCTCTAATTCTCTGCCAGCTCGAACTAGCGCCACTCTGGCGATGTGATCCTGTCTCCTGGGAGTTGGCTTTTATTCGTAAGGTAGGCTGTTAGGATGGCCTAGTGCTTACCTGCCGGCCACCACTGCTAATATGACACTGTGTGTACATTCTTTGGACCATTAGCTAGTTATTATAGTGTTCCCCTGAGGACAGCTTGGAATTCCTGTGCACAGGGCCACACCATCACATGATATATACAACTACTGAAAATTAGTTATTGGTTTTTAAAGTGAGCATGGAATAGTCTTCTTGATAGGAACTTGTCTTACTTCATATTTTCTATTTCTTTTGTGCTATAATCTTTCTACTCAATGTGTGCATGACCTTCTCATGAAATTTTAAGACTAAATCCTTTTTTTCCTTGCCTTCTTTCCTTGTCTTCTTCGTTTCTTGCTCTGTTCTCATGCCCATCTCACCGGTGACATTGTCAGTGCCTACTGGGCCCACGAAATCCAGGCGCACCCTGGTTCAACAGTGACCACAGCTACCACTTAAATGTTCCATGCCACATAGAAGCAAACTCTCTCTCTCCAGTGGCTGTAGCCTGATATTACAATAGCAGAATAAGTGCAGGAACATATGGTCCCACTCCTGACTAATTAAAGTGTGTAGTAACATTGACTGTAAAGGAAAGTGATCTTACTATCATAGATCGTTTGAGGAGTACACCTAACATCTTATATACACATACTGACATGTTCTGCATGAGTTTTTCTGGCCGGTTTAACCTCTGAACGAAAACCTTCTTAACTAACTATTTTGTCTGAGTTGTTCGTTTGAAAAACTCCTATACCTACTGTTACACAGTGTGCGTGGAGCAGTGAAAACTGTCGTTAGTGGCCAGCTCTAATAGGTGGGGAAGTGATCTCTACCTTAGACATTAAGTCTCTATGGAATGATTGTCTTATGATAGGGTGTCCATTACCGATAGGCTTAACTATATGTAAGAGGCAATGTATATCAAGGCATGAAGTACAGTCTAAAATTTTTTATGGCCTTTCTACTACTCATTTGAGGGCCGTGGGAGAGGTGAATACAAACTTGTTACATTACTTATGTATATACCCCTTATTGTAACTCCCTAATGTATACTGTATGTACAGGAGAAGGAGTGAACTCATCAAGTACACACACATATAGACACTATTATATACGTAGTACAATATATAGTAGTACACATGGCTACAATGTACATAGTTAAATAACATGTTTTGAAAGGTCTTCTTTAAGAATGTATATACTCTAAGTGTATGTAATGTATGGAGTTCAAAGAGAGAGAGTCATGATAATGAGCCAATGGCAGTGACTCATTGTCTGCCAAACATTGTCACTAATTCAGCACACTCTCTCTAGCCAACTGTTGATGTTATGACCCAGAGCTGTGGTCAAACATAGTTCTGCCTCCCTCTCGATTCTCGGAATAGCCTCTTCCACCTGTTCCTCCAGCCAACACCACTTCAATTCCCTCCAGATCCACTATATATGGACCTTCTGGCTATTGTCCCTCGCCAGAGGCTAACTTTATTTTGTTTATATTTCAGAGATGTGTGTATTTTTGTGGTTTGTGATCCTGTGTGTGTGTATGTGTGTGTGTGTGCACCTTTAATTAAAGCAATTAGAAGGTTAATGTGATTAATCTTTTTATGCACGTCATACAAGAAATGTTACAGCACACCGAAAAAGAAAGTGTTTTTCTTTTATTACAATGTTCTTTGCCTCTTCCTCCGTCATAATGAGACAGTATTAATGTACTATTTTCAAGAGAAGCTGTTTTGAGAGGTTTAGTCACTGTTGTCTACAATAGTCTACAACACATTCTACTGTTATGATGTACATTGTTAAAAGTATGGCAGGTGTTATAGACCAGAGTCATTTTGAAAATAACTCGTTCGTGTCCCAACTGCCGCCTTTCAAAGATACACACACACACATGTACATACAGATATGGTATTATGTCAAAGCATGTATAACTGATGTATAGCAGGTATTGCGTCATACGCTATTGCGTTTCCTTTTGTCGTTAAAACGTGTGTAGATACACCCGTCAGTTTAACTTTTTAGTCGTCATGGTGTTACGCAATACACGGTAGTTAGTGTATGGGGTTAAAAGGAAGATGCATAGAGGAAGGGTTGTTTTATTTAGTGATATTACAAACCTTATTAGTCCTATATGTGTGATGGTACTTTGTTTGAAGGCCACCTGTTTGCACCGACCACGAGTTTTACGTCAACAAATGTTATGATTGTGGCTATGTGAATGCTATTCTTTGCAGAGTTTCAATGTCTGTAACTATGTTATGGTAGGTGTGTATGGTGTGGGTAGTGTAATGTGTGTTCTAGACCTGATATGACTATAACCTGTGTGTTTGGCCATGATGCAAGTGGATTGAGTGAAGTTTTGAAAGCTTTGCCAATTGCTTTGTCTCCTCTTGTAAATGAAACACTAACTGAGATTCCCCTCCCTGATCACCACTCTCACTCCTTCACATCTCCCTAATCACCACTCACTCCCTCACATCTCCCTAATCACCACTCTCACTCCTTCACATCTCCCTGATCACCCACTCCCTCACATCTCCCTTATCACTGCTCTCACTCATCACATCACCACTCTCACTCCTTCACATCTTCCTGATCACCACTCACACCCTCACATCTCCATAATTGCCACTCTTTCTCCTCACATCTCCCTAATCACCACCCTCACTCCCACACATATCTCTGATCACCACTCTCACTCCTTCACATCTCCCTATACGTTCTCAATCTCTTATTATATCTATACATTCGCACTTTTCCCTTACTCTGTAATTAACCCCCTAAGGATCTGTCCATTGTAGAGAGGTTGTACCTATCACCAGTGTCCTCTACTAGGAGGTGTCATAGAAGTACAATACGTCAGTAAGGGGACTGGAGGGGTTGACTGAGTTGACTGGTTGACACAGAAATATAGAAATTGGTTTATTGCAGAGGGAATTGAATGTGCACCAGTGCACGAAATTAGAGAAAATGCTGTAATTTGTATACATTTCAGTGACAGCTCACTCTAATAGAATTGAACAGTATTGGGACATACAGACTGTGTCTAGCCATTCAATTCCCACTAGAGACCCATTGCAATTGTCTGTGGAGAGGTGGGAGTATTATGTGGTTCTTTGTCAGCATTCATACCTCATCTTTAGTCTGTGGTTTCTCCCTCCTCTCTCATTATTTTATTGCTGTCTTATATCCTGACTATGCAGTTTTCTACCTGATTGCTATTTGTGTCATATAACCATTGCACAATCCCCTTCACTTGTGTACATTCATTTCTTTACATACAGTACGTAATGCTTGATAATAATATACGTATAATGTCACACTCATATAAGTTGCAATTTTCCACGTAACTTTGTTTTCCCTACCTTTTTCATCTATATTATACATGTATATGTAAGCTGAGAGGATTATATATGTGCCTTACTTGCTGCGTGTAACGTAATAGTGGGTACTAAAGGGTACGTATCAATATAAGTGTGCTATATTAGAGGATGTATATAACAGGGCATAGGGGAAAGCCATGTGTGGAATAGTTCAGGTGGTGTACAGGAATTGTAGTCAAAACAGGAGATGTATTGTCTAATGAACAGTAATGAGTGATTGGCCATACACATGAACCAGATTAATAGATTAAGAGAGAAACAATAGAGTGTTTAATGGACCACATCTGTTACTCCTTTCTTTCCCCTCTTCCTCTCTCTGCCTCAATGCAACTCCTTCATTCTCTCTGCCTTAATGCAACTCCTTCCTCTCTCTCTGCCTTAATGCAACTCCTTCATTTCTCTCTGCCTTAATACAACTCCTTCATTCTCTCTGCCTTAATGCAACTCTCTCTCTGTTCTCATACCTGACTCGGAGATGGCAGTGCATGCTACATTGGTATTCAGCACTCATGTTTTAGTCTTAGTGCAATGGCGGCAATAACTTTCAATTATATCATTTCATATAGTGTTCCAATCCTCAGAGACCAATTCGTACTCTCACTCTCACATACTGTAGTGACTGCGTCCCAACAACACACGTTCCACTACAACTGTTGTGTAAACTGATCCTCTAAATAAGGCTATCTGCTACAATGGACAGATGTCGATGTGTCCACTATTCACCCACGCTCACTCACTCACTCACTCACTATCCTCTCTCTCTGGCTCTCTGAGTAGCTGCCCAGACTCTACTGAAATATTTCCCTACTCTTGGATGAGGCTTTGAAACAATGTCTCCTGAGTCTGTGTGTCCTGGGAACTCACTATCATAGTAATATTGACCTCATAGGCAGACCTACAATAGTATTGAATATTACATAGCTGAGTTAATGTATTATAGCCATAGTGTAATACATTATTATGTATGTAATAGGTATTGTTGTATTGAGAGTAGTTTTTCATATTAAGCGATTGATTTACAATTGCCATTCTAAGAGTTGTGTACACATGAAATAACAATCGATTCGTGAATATTGACATGAAGCAATATACGTAATGCAGATAAAGTTTATTAGTATTATGTAAGGAAGGAGTGGTGGTGTTAAAGGAGGAAGAGTGTTTATTTTAATATCTGCTAACTGTAGCACATAGCAATAAGTATAAGACACCACATGGTCTTCACACATGGCTTCTTTAAAACCACATCTGACAGAGTCGCAGGCTTTCATTAACAACCACTTATATCACCATTTCTTCCCTAATACCAAGAATGTTACCTGTACTAACCTATATCCTCATAGCTGTAGGTGTTTTAGTGTTGGCGGACGCAGGGGCCTACACATTTTAGGAAACCTCACATCTGAGTTAGATTATTTGTGCATAGTTTTAGGTGTCTATATGTGATATCCTCATAGCCATAGGTGTCTGATATCCTCATATTGGTAGGTGTGTTAGTGAGTGTTGGCAGACACATTTTCAGAAACCTCATGTCTGAGTTAAGATACCTTCGTATATAGTTATTATAGGTGTCTATATGTGATATCCTCATAGCGGTAGGTGTCTGATATCCTAATATTGGTAGGTGTCTAAGTCAAGTATTGCCCTGTGGTGTGTATATAATTGAATTATATCACTACCCACCTAGCCTGCCAGTCTAATAGAACGACAGGAAACCTAGTTAGTAGGGTATCATAAGAAGGTAGTAAACACTACTACTACACCAAGACAGGGTGTTTGTAGGACAGTGGGTGGATTCCCTGGGTATTCCTTTGCCTTGTCTTCTCCGGTTCCATTTCCTGGGCTCTCTCTCTCTATCTGCGTCACTATCTCATCAATAGCTTCTGTATTCATACCCTATATACATATCTTTCAGTATACTATAGATACTATCAATACATGTAGTACTGAGATATTGTTACATGATGCTTTATAATACTACACTTGATGAGTGCTGAGAAGAATGTATTTTTGTTGCGATAAGGTTACTTATGTATGTAGTGTTCTTTGTGTGTTTAAAATGCACCTAAGGGTGTGGGTTTTGTTGTTGTTTATTGTTTATCTTTTAGGACGCCCGAAAACAGTCAGGTGTGTACCGACAATGTGACCATATCAGGTCAACCGAATGTGAAAGTTAAGCCAACACCTCACTCTACGGCAGGTGGAAAAACAAACACTATTAACACTGAGACAAGTGATAGAGAGAAGAAAAAGAAGAAGAAAACGCAATCGAAAAAAACCCGAGTCACTATCGCAATCCACGATACTGAAAATTCATTGGAAGAGAGGAAACACAATCACGAAGCCAGCTGTAGTGACAACGGAAATCAAACTGCTGCTGGTGTGTGCGAAGGTGTCGCACCAGAGACTGAGAGAGGGACTGAAATAGCCATTGTATCGACTGACTCGGTGACCGCGGCAGCTGTGAGTGAGCTGTCGGATAAACAGCCAACAGAAATACATTTGAAAACATCGTCAGTTGACACGAAGCAAGGAAAGACACACCAACAACGAAGGAAAGTGGGAAATAAGAAAAAGAAACTCTCTAAAACCAGTCAAACCAGTTCTAGTACATTGAACTAAAATATAATTATTTTAAACGTTTAAAATTAAATCTCTATTTATTATAATCAGCTATTCACACAATTAATGAGTTTAAAGTACGGTAATGTAAATTGGTAGTTAAACTAGTGAACCTAACTACGTAGGTAGTGATAGTCCACACACGGAGGGACACCAGAAGTTTCAGCATGCTATGACGAGGGATCAATAGTATGAACTCCGGATGACCGAGGTCACTCAGGGGTCAACATGTGTTACTACCACTAACACTGGTTCATTGCATGAATTGGGTGTTAAACTGTACCCCAAGGTAATGTAAGACACATTATCATTTTGTCCATTATAGAAGATTTCACCCTTTGAGATTGAGACACAACTGCCCTAACAAGGAACGTACTTTAAAAGTTGAAGGAACAACCTCTTGTAGAGTGTGTGTATAATAATATAGAGACAGCCTCTCCCTATAATAAATTGTTACACATGTTTATCGTATGCCTGAATTGAAAACTTAGCTATTAATAATACTTGCCATGTACAATTTATTGTTTAGTATAGTACATTGTTGTTGTGAATGAATAATGGTTTTCTCTCCGTCTTATTTGTTGTGTACATTTTTATTGCCATCTCTCCCAGCAATGAATAGAGATTTTTCTCAGTTGCTGTGGTAACCAACGTACGAAGTGTGTACAGAGTGGATTTAGTTTCTGAGTGAACGAAGCGATGAAGTCTAAACTCTCGATCGTGATTCAAGTTATACTGCGTTACCATGGTGATTTGTTATGGAAAGTGGTCAGGGTGGGGTTTGAATATCATTTCAGTAGCTTTGTCTTCCAATTAGGTTCCCAGGTTGGAATGTAACAAGCGTGGGTCTTGACTGGAGTTAGTCACAGCAAAGAGAGGGAGGAGGAGGTGGGAGAGAGAGAGAGAGAGAGTTAGAGAGGGCAACGTGGTGAGTGTGAATATCTTCTTGTAGTGGGAACGGAATTGGTGGTCTGTTTTGATTGATTTCATGTACCTTTTGTTTTGAGAATTGTATCCGAGTTTTGATAGCTGGACAAATCCTGTTTATCATTATCTCTGTAAAATGATGAATTATGCTTTCACCTTACAATCTCTCTGTAAGAATACTAGACTTTTAACTTATAGTATCCTTTATCCAGAGGTGTATACCACATTGATGTCCAATAATTATGCAGCCCAAACGTCACTGAAGACAATATTATTTACTGTTGGTGTACTGTCCCCTGTAGAGTAGCAATTACAGAGTTCACACTATTAGGGTTGCATTCAACGAGACTTAAATGAGGTTGACGTAATGAATTGGCTGCTAGCATAGCTCAGTAGGGTGGGGTAATAGGACCATGGACCACTACCCTTTATCCACCCACCTACTGCCTAATGGTATAAGTTGTTCTCTCTTACCCTACAATACCTCAATATCTCTATACTCACCCACTCATCCAGATACACCATAAAATCTTTGAACGAGGGACTCACTCACTCATCTAGATATATACTCCATAAAATCAAGGGACTCACTTATTACTTATGGTAGTATGTGGCCATCGTATAACTTGCCCTTTGTAAAGAAGTTATTCTTTAGAATGTCCTTTGTATACCTGTGGATGTTGTGGTTAGTGTAAGAAGATTATTGTTGGGAGACCACAGCTTTCATTATTGAATCTGTGGTTATTATGGTTTTATAGCACATATACATACTTCTTAAGTTAAATAACATTATTCATTATAATGTTCATGGTTATAAAACTTGATTTCTCTCTCTAGGTATATAGCTTTACAA
The DNA here is from genome assembly GCA_025400075.2 of Phenganax stokvisi. Taxonomy (NCBI): domain Eukaryota; kingdom Metazoa; phylum Cnidaria; class Anthozoa; order Malacalcyonacea; family Clavulariidae; genus Phenganax; species Phenganax stokvisi. Next base: position 9,702 of record JAODVQ020125721.1, read on the forward strand.
ATACAATTGCTGTGTAACAATGTTAGCATTCAATAGGGATACATTACAAATGGTATATAGGGTGATGGTAGATGAGAGTGGCTTGAGGTTATCAAAACTGGTCATGCATGGAGTGTGGTAAATTGCTCTGTTGGATCTCTACTATTCTAACCAGGCTTCCTTGCCCACCCATAAAGAAAGCTACAGGCTATCTAGTGGCCACATTATAATGTCTACATTATGGACAATTGCAGATCTCTGAAGTATGCATGTAATTTTGAGATCTTGACAAAGGTTATGCTTGGTCAAGACAGTTTGTCCATCGACTCCGACTGAGCCGGGTGATCATTTCAAAAAAGATTAACAAGGAAAGTCTAAGAAATCATAGTGTAATTCACATTACAAAATGATAAAAAAGTGATGGACAGTAGATATGTTGAGAAGAGGCAGAGAGGAGAGTAACACAAAATTTAGTTCAATTTGTTGTGTAATCTATTGTGGTGGTAGTGGAGTAATGATTTAAACCTCACTCTGGTCTATGGTCATAGTTGGAGTAGTGCATCTCCGCGGTAGGGCTTCTGTTGTGGTTCTCCTTTGCCTTCCAGGCGCCAGTGGAACCCGCTTGACAGCTACTGCATGACTACAAGTGCTAATTATTATTATCACTGTACTTACGCAATGACCGCGCTCTTCTAAAGTATTATTGTATTATACGTGCGCGCGTGTTACCGCAAAGAGCCGTTTACCAAGATTTTGACAAAGTTAAAGTTTTGAAAAATTTTTCATCGTATTTTTTTCAGTTTCTTTTTCAGAGTATTATGAGGGGAGGATATAGTGATAGAGGATTTGGGAATATTAGAGATAGTGATAAGAGATTACAAAGCGACCAGTGCCATAAACATACATACAGATTACAACAAACATGAATGGAAAGATTTAGGAGGCAAGAACACAGGGACGAGGAGTAAAGTTCACAGGAGAGGGGAGAGAAGATGGCCCGGTTGTTGTGCCGAGAACGAAAGTGTAACGGTTGTCTACAGGACTGGCAGAGATGCTTCCGATACCAGAGTCGGACGGACTGGGCCGTAGCGTACACTCGTACTCGACCAGTTGACCCATGAAGCTAAAGTTCGGGGAGATATCCGACTTGATTCGCTTGACGTGTTCGTAGGCGCTGTCCAAAGTGTGGTTGTAGTATTTCATCAGGTAAGCGAGGATGACAGTTACGGAACGAGACATCCCTGCGTGGCAGTGGACTAGGACCCGTTCGCCAGAGACGCGGGCTTGCTCAATGAAGCTGTAAGCCTCAGGAAGATGTTGGATCATGTTGACGTCGTGTGAGTCTTCAACGGCGATCTGTTTGTATGTCAGTCCGGCAGTGGCGAACTTGTTGGGTACGCTGGAGGTTACGTTTAGGACGTTAGTGATTCCGCTGGATCGGAGGCTGGGAAGGCAGGCGGCCACCTTTCTACAGCCGAGGTAGAGATGTGGCAGGATCTGGTAGGGGGTAGAGTCCTTTTGAGAGGGACTGAATTCTTGGTCTTCTGGTGAGGAAGGATTAGAGTCGTCTGACTCACTGCTGGAATCGTCTTTGACACTGAGAGACATTGTAGAGATCTGTAGTAGGAGACTACTCGGGCGTCTCTTCAGAAGAGAGTCCTCGGCAGAGTCTGGGACGTCACACAGGTCAGGGAATCGTGCTACAAATCCATCGTAACCGCCCTGAAGGAACACGACATGTTTACAGTCGCGGGAGACTTTCCTCAGCATTAGGGAAGCGATGGATTTGTCTGGTAGAGACTCGGCATTGGTGGAGTTTTGGTCGTACACTACGACACACACATTCTCGCTCTGCTTAGCCGAGGCGTACTTTTCCTTGTCTTCGCTTACATTCAGGAGCGACTCCACCTTGAGGCTGCCGTTTCTTAGCCGTCTGAGAACGACTCCGACACAGCAGATGTGGACTGATTCTTTGATACAGCCACCGGCGTATTCGTCAGCTGTACGGGCGTCAAGGAGGAGGATTTGGTTAGGGTTGGCTGATGCGAGCCAGGTTGCGTCGACGTGTTTCACCATGATTTCTTATTCTTGTGAATTTCTCTCGTAAGTTTGTGCAGTGAATACTTTTCAGGTTTGTAAAAGCCGCTGCGCGCCGAGCCTTTTATACAAACGCTTTAGCCGGCTGGGGAAATGACCGCGCTCGGGATTGCGCGTGGCGCGATAAATCAACCAATCAGAAGTCGAGCTGGATAGGATGAATAATCATTACGTTTCCAGCTACTCGCGCGCGCGCCGCTAGCGAGCTGACCTCTGATCAAAAAATCAACGTGGTTGAATTCTCCTCGATTTCTTGGTAAGTTTTTTTGTATCTGTGTCCCCACTGCCAATCTGAAGTTATACATACATCACATTCAGTATCGTGGTATACTATAGTTTATATTTTTCTTCTTGTGCAGGATTAGAGAAGAGCGATAGGGAAATGGCGAAATCTAAGAACCACACAAACCATAATCAATGTAAGACTGTGTAATTAGCGTGTCGTGGCGTCAGACACAATCTACAGAATGCATACAGTGTCATGTTTGTACCTAGTCCAATATTTTTTGTGGAGGCACGTGTAGTGTGGCTAATAAACTTGTAGGGAGTGCGTTATTTAGAGTATATACACATTCTCTTTTTCAGCTTTCAAGAACCACAGGAATGGCATCAAGAGACCTAAAAAGAATCGTTACCCACCAATGACAGGGGTCAGTGTTTTCTCTCTCGTTAAAGTCCTGTCAGTAATTGTTAATGATCATTATTACTGTGCTATGTAGGTGGACCCTAAATTTCTGAGAAATATGAGGTTTGCTAAAAAGCACAACAAGAAGGGACTGAAGAGACTGAGGAGAGAGGCAAGAAAGATGGACACTGCATAGTCTTTGTGTGTCTTATTTTATTCTCTTTGTAAAACATTATTCTGACTCCCTGAGAGTGGATGGTTGATTTCCAAGTGTCTGATGTCTCCTATATAGCATGCGCGGGAAGGAGAGGGGGGCGTGTATTGTGCAATAATTGGTCCGCGTGTGTGTTGCGTGTGTGCAGCCCATCATTGGGGAAAAAGAGGGCGGACCTGGTTTGCAGAGAATGGAGAGAAGAAAGCGTGCTGGAAAGCTGAGACACCAGGAAGAAGTACTTGCAGCTCACGTGTCGGAGCTAAGAGCTAATCGTACAGCATGTAAAGATATCAAGACAGCTGCAAAACTATCCAGGTGTGTAGATTGTATTGAAACAACACTATCTCCTGAATTCACAGCCATCCAACCGTTCTTCCTCTTCTAATTCTCCGTGTTATACTCGCACGTGACTCGACAGAGGTTTTATATTATTCTGTTTGTTCAACTGAAGCTCAGCAACTGTCCTGAAACCAGGGCAACTAAATGTTCTAACTGGCTGACGGCCTGTAATGCACATAACTTCTTGATTTATCACATTCCTGACGTTAGAGGGTTCTTTCTAATAGCTCACTAGGTGGGATCAAGACTCCAGAGGAATATGCCAAAGACAGAGAGAAACTATTACAATCATACCTACAGGTATCCATGTCTCTCAATATATCGTTCTTATATACCAATCTACTAAATCGTACATGATTGTTGATTATAAGGCAATAACACTTTGGTAGCAGTTATGTAACCTTAAAAACAAAATCAGAATGATACACAACTAGTATAATAGCTGCTTGCAGCTTAACAATGGATTTAAAGGTTGTTCCTTGTTCTATATTGAGAATTATGCATCATTGATCTAGTGTATGTATTTACTATACATCACATTATTAGTGTGTATGGATGTATATGTGTGTACTGAATATAGCTATTTTAAATGCAGTAAGAGCATGTACTGTGTGATATCGGCACTCCTGTCTCATGTGACAGTACAAATGATTGATTTAAATTTATTAATATATCATAGTGTATGTATTTATGGACTAGAGACATGTTTAACATTGAATGAGTGAATGGTATTAATATGTCTATCTTGTGGTTGGTCAGTGGGCGAGAAGGGAATTATCAGAGCTAATGAACCAGGTACCCACTGTCTGTGCATGACTGAGTTGGATACTACCCTCCAAGAGATAGTATCTACTACTGCTGAGCTGCCTCCAGCGATATGATATAGCCTGTGGACCTTCTCTCTCTCCTATCCCTCTGTCTCTCTCTAATTGTTCACCCTGTGGGTCTGTCTGTCTCCACACGTGAGGTCTGATACGAGAGATTGAATGCACACTGAAGTGGAACTTCACACACGTCTCATGTTTTTAGCTACATATACTACTATAAAGAGGTGCCGTATTTTATTGCAGTCCTGTTAAGCAGATTCAAACAACTATGTTAGGACTTTAATCAAGTATGTACATATGTTAATAACATGTACTATTCTCGCACATCTTTACAAAAGTATATTTGCTATGTTACAGCTCATTCTATTACATTTTACTGGTCATTTATCCAACAATCAGTTACAATACAACGGTACCACCTTAGTTAATGTATGTATTAGTGTAATTACTTACAAATATACGTATATATGGCTAATTGAGCGATGGAATGTTTCAAACCTCAACCCTCCTGCATTTTGCTCACAAGTTAATACATTAGTACTACATCTTTATTATTATTGTGTGTTAATCCATTAATTTGTATTACATTGTAAGTATATACTACTTATGTACATATTGTATTTGGTGTATGTAATGTGTGTGTATAATATAATTGTTCAATGATTGGGTTTAGTTATGAGCACCTAATATCTCTAATGTCAAAATGAGGTACACAATGACATTCTCCGACTGGCTATATCCTTTCAAACAGTGGTGTATGAGTTTACAAACATTATTCGAAAACTGCGGAAATTGCTTCAATTGGACGGCCACTACCTAGCCCGCCTGGCGCCGCCAGATTTTTTTTCAATCATTCCTTATTCATTACAAATCCTATCCATCTCTCTATCCTTCTGTGCCCGCCAGTCGTGTGTATGTGTGTGTGTGTGTGTGTCTAGCTAAATACAGTGGAGATAAAGAGTATCTGCCGGGATAAATAGATTGTGGTTCTGGGATTGTACCAGAGCTTTGGACTTCCTCCAAGACTCACACTGTAACTCTCTATACTTAACATATTAGTCAACAGTATTAGATTTGGAGCTATGTACAGTAGTATGTAATGCATGAGTTGTGTGTGTGAATACCTTTTGAGATAGTAGGCACGCGTGTGCATGTGTGTATAAGTAAGTAATATACACACGCATCACTAATATTCATTTCTTGCAGTGCTGTGAATTGAGTTTGTGTTGGAGTTATAGACAGAGAGAGAGTCGGTGTCTGTCCACAATGGTGTGTTGTGTGTATGTCGCGACAGGAAGTCCTCTTTTGGAGACACACTTTTGAGCTTCAATTCAGCCTCTCTACAGTCACTAGGAGTGTACACACACACAGATATAGAGAATAAGGGTGGTGAATACTGGTCCACACTGCTCAGGTCATCCAGGTCCTACGTAGTCACATGTACACTCTGTAAAGAGTGGTCTGTTGAATGTTACATTGTACAATTGGTCTTAGTACTGCACCTAAAGGTGGAGTGCTTTGCTGAATGTAACATTTTAGACTTGTCTTTCATAGAGAGCTAGTCAAGGAGGTGGTGAGTTTGAATGCCATGAGTAGGGCAGATTTTTAATTCTTTCCTATTATTCTCATGATCACTGTACCTGGCCTGTGACAGATAATGATACACACAAGTACACACTAAGAGAGACAGAATCTGGGAAGAGAAAACCAAATGCAAATGCTAATGTGTTGCACCATATCCGGCCTTCAAAGCTTTATGTACATAGCTATGTAACACTATTATACACCTTGTGAAAGATAGTGTAACACTGTCTCTCATTGAGAGCCAGTGAACTGTGGTAAATGACTTGATATGCGAAGTAGATTTTCCAATTTTTTGATTCATCTCTATCTTTGTGTTGCGTAACATTGTGTAACATTATGTAATGTCATGTAAGTCACACTGAACGAGAGACCTTGTGATAGTGTTACCCTCTAAGAACAGGAACACTTATACTTCCTGAAATTAAATTCCCTTTTCTAATAACTCGTTCTCATATTTCATTCAAAGTCTCAACAATTGCATGGGTCCTTTGCCATACAATGTACATATACATAATGTATATTGCAGTACACAGTGTAATACTGTGCTATATGTACACATAACACTATACGTATATTATGTGTATGTATGTATGTATGTATGTATGTATGTATGTATGTATGTATGTATGTAT
>JAODVQ020125828.1:0-15993 GCA_025400075.2 Phenganax stokvisi
CTCATTTGCATTCGATTCGGCACATGAAAAGTTCGACGTTTGAACCGGGCCTAAATGGTTTTAAGCATTAAAGCGTCAGTGGAGAATAGAACTGGAAAACAGTTGTACTTTTACAGTTGTGAGTTGTCAAACCGGCCAGCAGATAAGCAATGAAAAAAAAAAACAAGCAAGACAACATAAGAACTGTGAAGTGAAAATACGAAAGCAAAGCGTTTTGTTTTTTACAAAAAATTGCGCAAATATTGAAATCGTCACGCACAATCCCTCTTTGTTTGCGCGAGATTTGTTTGCTCGCGATCATGGCGCTGAGATTTAACATGCAAAGGACTTTAAATTATAGCTTCTTTTTCAGAAGATACAAGTTTTTCATGTATTGTTCACCGAAGTCTAACGACTGAGAACATCCTTGTGCGTGCGGATGACACTTGTGTTCTGTGTGATTTTCGTTTTTCACGAGTCATGCCGATGCAACAATCTGCTATTAGCCATGATTACAAACAGGTAAGTATACTGACCCATAGTAGCTAACTTGCTAAATCAATGACATAAAACTGTAGGAGCGATATTTAATTCTAAGGACGATATTCAATAACTCCATCAAAGCCTTCCTCCCCTATTCAATGTTGTTTTTTCCAAGGTAAAAAACTGTTGAAATGAATCTACAAGGCATATAAACTCAAATATTTTGCATACTACCCTAAATTGTGTTGTGAAGCTATTAACATACTAAACAAATTACAGATTGGTTATTCAAAATACATGGCCCCTGAGATATTAGAAGGAAGTATTAATCTGAATGACACCACAGCACAACTAAAACAGATTGATATTTATGCCTTGGGAGTGGTACTGAATGAAATCATCTCCAGATGCGCCGAGGTTTGCAACAAGGTTTGTAGAATACAGAGGATGAGATGTATATAACTTGTCAAAACGTTTAGAATAAAATGTTGACTATTTACGGAGTGTCTATTGCTTCGTGTTTTATTAAAATACTCTATGGCAGTCGTAAGTTTAGTAAAATCAAGACGTCCTACCCATGAAAAGGGGATTAAACTTTAACCATATTCCATTCAATTACCAGAAAGCGAAAGAACTTGAACAACTGATAAATCAGTGTATGGACCATGATCCTGAGGCGAGATTGTCAGCTTCGTTTATTGGTCACAGAATAAATGAACTACAAGAGCATAACAACACGCTGAAGATGGAGGAGAAGCGCATTTAGTTTCGTCAAATTACTGTCGAGATTTTATTAGTGCCCGACATGAGTCGACCGTGAGGAAATGACACAATCAGCTTAAACAAGAGTTGATTTCATAACAAACCAAAAGGAAGTCAGTTCTTCGATTAAAAATCTGATGTACAGAATACGCAGAAGAACCAGTAGCGTTTACGTTTTAGCCTTCATAACATTTAATTTGCGTTTACTGGTGAAGATTAGGAAAGCACGATTACAAACGACTAACACAAAACAGTGCCTTTTTACAAATGGACACTATTCTAATGGCGATATATTCAACAGTTAGACAACAAAGAAATGGACAACATTACCATTGACACACTGGGAAAACTATAATTTATTCATTATAATTCATTAAGTATATAAATTGTTTAAAAAGGCCACAATTTACAACAAGGATTGAACGTCCTTAAAATGTTATAGTTTGAAAATAATTTACTCTTTATACACGTTAAGTGATGAATTATGGCGTGTGAATATCGACATCATTGAAAAGTGGATGTGACATCGCCATTTTAGCGGAGATTCTTGAACTTGGCTCGTACGTCAACATTTTCTACGATGAGAAGTCGATTATTACTGTTTTTTCTAGAACTAGACCAGTATTGATAAATACAAAACCGTGATGCTTACCACGCACAATGCTAAATGTTTGTAAAAACCGAGTAGAATACGAAACTTTTGTTTTTGGTGAGATGTAATTTAACACGTTGGAATAAAAACTAGTTTGAAATGGTTTCATATACGTGTGGAAAGAAATTTTCAACCAAATTTGTACTGTGAAAGTAGACAAAGAAGGATACGGGTACGAGTCTGAGTACAATTCGCATATGAAGCATTTTAGTCTTTGAAGAAAAACCATTGAGGAAAACTAAAAATTTCAAAGTCTGCATACCTTCAATAAATCAATTGCATCGTAAGGCAAAGTTGGAAAGACTTTGTTTAAGTCCTGCGCCTTCCACTTTGGGAACGTTGATTTAAAATTTGCGAGATCTGATACACCTGGCCAGTTTCCTTCGTCAGGCGTGCCTAGCGTTCTAACGCAAAGAAAATCAAATATGAGTCAGCTGATATCACTATAGCTCGGATCAAATTTAATCGAATGGCAAATCTTACATACGCTGTTATAATAAAAGATTTTTAGGATCAGTACTACTAAATACAGGTATAAATTTTTAAAATAATTTCTGTATCTTTTTTTAAATGTTATTAATATTCATACACAGCTCGTTGGAACAGCGGTACTCACTGAAATGATACCATGTATATTTTTTTGTTTTATTAAAGCTTTAATGGATTTACGCATGAATGTTCCCAGGAAATGTGTTGGTGACATATGTACCTGAATACTCTGAATAACTGATCTATTTCGGAATCGCCAGGAAACAAAGCCCGCCGTGTGATCTAGCAGAAACATTTAAAAATTGTTTCGGAGACGGTAGTACGAATATTCTAATAAATTCTGCATATTTTACTGCACAATAATGTTTAACGGTAACTCGTTTCGTGTAACATGAAAAACAGCTCTATATCGCAAAACAAAGAAACACGCAGGTGATTATCGAGTCTCTTTTTCATGTTGCAGTTATCAGAGGAATTCTAGAAATATCTTCATGAGAAAGATAAGGCGTACCAATTCAGAGAAAATGCAGCCAATACTCCAGATGTCAACGGGCGTAGAGTAGTACCTACACCCTAGAAGGATTTCAGGTGCACGATACCACAACGTTACTACCTCGTGTGTATACGTTCTTACAGGCACACCAAATGCACGAGCCAGGCCAAAGTCGGCCAGTTTTATGGCACCATCACTACTAATAAGTAAGTTCTGTGGCTTGAGGTCTCGATGCAGCACTCTGTGCGAATGACAATATGCAATCCCACACAAAACTTGGTAAACATAGCTCTGAAAAAAAAAATGTTATTGCGCTATTGTACTTCACATCTTTGTAAATTATATGAGGTCAAAAACTTCAAGTTTGACTTTCATCCCTGTGGTGGCAATAGGAAGTTGACACTTGTTGAAAATGCTCAATTTATCTTTCACAAATATGAAAAACAATATATTTGCAGCTGCATTTATATGTCTATGTGGACATTTGAATCAAAAGGAAACCACAAAACTTGAAAGATCAATTTCTTTTGTGCTGTTTACAATGTTTTGATACCTTCACTAAAGAAAATGAAATTCCTGCAGGTGGTGCAGTGTCCATGTATTTTTTAAGGTCTTGATTTAGATACTCAAAAACAAGGAAAAGTTTCTTGTCACTATGAATCACATCCAGCAATCTAAGAGAAAGAAATAGTAAAGACTAAAGACTTATCTTTTACCAACTCAGGTTCTAGAGTCAGAACTGAATTGAACAGAACCAGAAAACATTAACACTCAAAGGAAAGCACTAAGAAGTGCACCTTACTCTCACTTTGACATTTTATGCTGTCTGACACCAGGCAATTTTACTTGTCAGGGTCACCAGCTTTGCAGAGTTGAGTTAAACTATATGTTTTGACCAAAGCATCCATGGCTTTTAAAATCATGCTGGAGTTACACAATCTGACTGACCATCAAATTAGTAGAATTATACAAAGTGACCATTGCATAAACTCCCAAATGCATAACCAATACAGCACAAAATTTGATACCTCACAATGTTTGCATGGTTCATTTCTTTAAGCAAAGAGATTTCCCTTATTGCTGTACTCGGTACTCCCTCGGACTCACTAAAATGTTAACAATACTTGCTTACCGGTATGCTTGTTCAAGCGAACTGCGCGGTAGTCTTTTACAGTAGAACCCTGTAGGAGCTCTGCCATCGACCAATACTGTACCGGTAGGTCTGATGTAACCCAGTGCACAGCCTTTTATTATTTGCTCTGTGTAAGACAATATTTTGTGCACCGAACATATCATGACTTCTCAAGTCATCATAGAAGACACGACTAGAGAAGCTTTAATTGGCATCAGAAAAAGGGGTACAAGCAATGAAAACCAAGCCACTTTCAATTCCATAACTGATCACTTAGCATTTGGCTAAGAGTTGCAATCAAGGTTGGGGTTGTTTCATCAGTGGACTGCCGCCATCCTGGCTGGTAAAGCTGCTGATTGTTTGTGCTTATTAAAAGCATTAAAACATAGAAACCTATGGCATGTTTTGAAACAACAATACCGAATGCTTCTTTAATATTTACTCCTGTTTGTGAGACACCTATAGCAAATTGTTACCAGACCAATTGCTGTGGTACAGTTTATGCCCTTCCCCTTGCATCATGCAAAGTCCAACCTTATCCAGCAATGGCAGAACAAATTGTGTAAACACTTCTTTAGTTGTAAGGTCTATACTCCTACTCAGGACCCGAGGCAAAATATTTGTGGAAGTACAACACTGAACACATTGAAGGCTGAAAGTTAGCCCTACACATGGCTGCCGATTTTTGGGAGGCTCTTTGTGATTTCATATATAAAGTGGAAAATATTCATATATCTGGTATAAGACTCAATCAGCAAGGCCAAGACTTGCAAATACTATGGCTAAAATATACAATGCACTTAATCTATCAGAGAAGAATCAGCGTATGCTAATCTAAAATTATTCCATATATCAGTGCGGTGTGAAGACAAAATACGTGGCATTATACACATGATGTAGTCGCCGTACTAGCTAAATAAGCCTGCAAATTCTTCAGCAACCATGACCAATACTGAACACAGGACGAAGCCAATATAAAGATATAGTAAGTTACTAACGTGTCAAGACGAATTTTCTTAAGGGCAACCATTTCATTATTCTCCTTATTCCTTGCTTTGTACACCACCCCGTAAGTCCCTTCGCCAACTTTCTCAATTTTTTCATAGTCATTGATTTCCATCCTGGAAACTTTAGATATTTTTGAGTTCCTACATGGCTCACAAACTAACGTAGAAATTTAGAAAGCATTATACCGTCATTAGGACGAACATGTTCGCTTTATTCCCAGAGTAGCATCGAAATTAAGGCACAAGTCGCCCTGTTGCCCTCTCCCCTTGTACAAAATATATTCAATACGTTTCCCGCAATTTTTCACAAATGTTTATTGGTTAATTTTACCGCCAAACCGCTCAAGCAAAATATGATTGGTTTCTCTGAGATTGAGCCTGTGAACATTATTGGCTATACTTAACTTTAATGAGGTACTTTACCTTATTACCAATAAAGTTATTTTTCGCATTACCTTCGAATTTCACAGCTTTGCGTTTTTGCCTTATAGGTGTGCGGTAAGAAAAGGTAACGAAGCAACAACTTAATCAATAAAATTTTTGAAGGAATCACGGCACAGCTATGACATCATATGGTCGGTAGAAACAATACTATTAAAGCAACGCAAGACATGCAGCCTTCATTTTAGGTCTTGCGTGACCGTACTTTTGAAGGGGCGGGGCATATACTTAGAGGCTCACGGCATGACAAAAACCAAGTAACTTAAAGAAACGATGTTGTTAGCTTACGGCACTAGTAGCCCACTGTGTTAGCTCTGTCGGACAGTCAGGATATATCTTCACTGCCTCAGTAATTTGATGTGGTTCAATAAGTAAACTTAACGGCCGGTATTCTTTTGGTGTATTTGTTCCGCCTGCATCCAGACTTTTAACAAGTTCCAATGCCAGCAAATGTTCAAACGCCTAAAAAATGTTTAAAGAAAATACTGAGGCAACCGTGAAACATGAATAAAATTTAGGATAGTGGTCAGTTCACATGAGTGCGAAAAAACGCTGAAAATGAAAATATGACCGAATGGTGGGTAATTTTTAGACATAGCACTTATACTTACTATTAAAGACTTCTATCTATAATACCTCCATGGAGGACGAACCAAACTACATATAACTCGATCAAGTTTGCCAACATACCTTCAATACAACTGGTTTATCAAAACATTGCAACGAATGACCTCTTGTTCTCACAAACTTTTGATATTCTGAAATGACAGTTTAAGTTATGGGACCAAGCTAGAGCGTTGATGATGTAGAACCACAAAAAAAAACTTACCATTGAAGATCATCTGGAAATTGAAGGCACGATCATCAAAAATTTCAACAAGATATTTCATTGTAACGAGAAGGCAGAGCTCGAGAACGGATAAACCTGGAAAATCATTAAAATAAAATATAACACTCGATAGCACGCATCATGAGTTCATTTTAGCCTTCAAAATTTAGTGCATCAAATAGTTATACATATGGAAATACATATACTGTTTGTACTGTGAGAAGGATCGAGGCTCAGGAACCAAACGAAAAAGCGCAAACGCAGGGTGGGCTATCGAACATCGTTTCTATGTAGCAAACGACGTAATTGTAATGCAGCAATTGCAATCTTGCAAGTGATTGTTAAAAATTATTTACCGTGTAACATCACAGACTTGTGATCGATGATCAAGTCATTCTTCGCTTCCTCAAAATCTTTAGTCAGTAGGAAAGGATAGTCAGTTGACAGCAGTGAGACAGGAATTGTCTAAAATTAAGATGCAATATTTCAGCAACTTTCAAGGGGACGGACAAGATACCTTAAATTCGTTCTCAAAGCCATTTTCGAAAACATCTATAGTACTCCTGAAAAATCGGGTTTTCAATTGAAAAGTCGAGAACGTTTTCGTATATTTTTCAGGTACCCTAGAACCTTACCATTAACTTCCTGATAGTTTTTACTACACCTAGGACTGGTAAAATATAATGTTACAGTGATATCTTTCTTGAATTTGTGATACCAGCTAGTTGAAAGAACTCTAAAGTGACACTAACTGCAGGGTGTTAGCAACAGTCAAAAAATCGGCGCTATACGCTGTTTTCACAATTTCGCTTGCCTAGAAATTTCACATTTCGGCACAGGCAAATATAACATGTAGAACATATAATATCCACTATGGCACTTTTATATGAAGTGGAATGGTTCAAATTTTGTTTAAAAGTGCTGCTGTACTAGTACAGGAAATAACTAAGGAATTAATTTGAGGCCAGTATGATGGGCGCTTCTTTGCACAAAAGAGAACCAAATTTCACAATTTTATTACAACGCCGAAATTTTTTCATTCTGGCTAAAACCCTGGACTGATGTCGACTACAGCAGTTTATATTTGATACAGTAGCAAAACAGGTTTGAGCTAGTTTGCACAGTCACTTTGTTGAATATCTGAAATCTTCATCTAAAATCCCAGCTATCATTCAAAAGGCTCCTCACCATGAGCGCGTGTAATGCTCGAATACTTTTGTTGTAACTGTAGTTTTCATACAAAATGTCTCGAAAGTGATCATCATCGCACAAAGTCTGGAAAAACAAAAAAATACTAATTTCTTATTGCAGCGTTAGGTTGGCATTCAAGCAGTTTGTGGACTAGGAAAAGATCGCACGGCGAAAAAACTCGAAAACTGCGCCATGCTGCGTGAAAGCGAGGCTTAAAGGGCAGTGGCTGTTCCTAAACGTGTTTTGTCATGAAACACTGTTCACTGAAAGGATAATATTACCTTCACATGTTTATTCCAGGTTTTTGCCGTAGTTTTGTTGGAGAATTTAGGTGGAATAGCAACGATTGACCTTTGAAAAACATGCGAAAAAAGGAGTTACCACAATCAAAAGATGACGCTGTTACCCAAGCCTTAAAAAATCGGTCGGTCACGGACATTGTCCGACCTATTCATTAAATTGTCCGACGTAAAAAGAAAGCAAAATTGAGAATTTCTATTTGTTCGACCTAAATGTATTGATGTCCGACGAAACTTTAACTCTGTATGACGTACATTTCCCGTTTAAAATACTTAATTTGAGTCGTCAGTCTTGCCATAGTTTCCTTAGTCGTGTCATAGTTTTCGATTTTCGATCAAAAACCAATGTATCAAGTGCATAACTGCCCAACAGTTACAATCAGTACGACTTTAAAATAATTGATTTTCGCGGCAAATAAATATATGGCCATCGGACATAATTTCTAAAATGTCCGACCCATTCTGAAACACACCAGACATTTTGACAGACGGCCTGCGGGCTGATATTTTAAGGCCTGGTAAGTTACCAGAATATATTTGAATGAAAACCAATTAAGAACATAGTGTGAGAAAGTCTGCTCGCCAGAAGAATATCAATAATTTATAATATAAATGATTGAATTCTGTCAGCCAACTTTCCTGTCTTCAAAGCGATGTCTTCCAAGAATCGTAAAAAGTAACAGGATTGCAGAAAGCCTTAGGGCAATGATCGACGTGCTAATATTTGGTACTTTTGGTCATGGTGAATGACAATACACATATTCTTTTGTGGTAGCATGAATGTGTCTCAAGACATGTAGACAAGAAAAAAATGTAAAAATCACCTAAATATATCAACATAATCCCAAAACGAAATATCATTGAAAAAATGAATTTGCCGATGAGAAAATCTTGACTTTACTCTTTTCTCAAGATGCTCAACAACATCCTAAAAACAATATATAAGTAATATACATCATTTAGTGATGATCAGATGCATAAGTATGTATAAGTAAATATATAAGTAAATATATGTCAATGAGTAATGATTAGATCTGCTACACCTGAAGCTTCAAAAGGTATAAGCTTTGAGTGCAAGCTAGGGTGCATATCAGCATATACATTATCATAGTTTTTTTCTAGTTTGCTCTTACTAGTCGACACGTAAGGCCAAGAACAAGAACAGGATTCTGAGCAGATTGAGAAATATCAAACAAATTGTACAACAACGTTTGATTTTTATGAAAAATAAACAAGTCAAATTCATCCAAAATAAACAGAATAGGACGGCAATCTTTGTTTCCTAAAACATACAATATTTAAACATTTAAGCTTAGTCAGTTTAGAAGAGTTTTTCTGTCTTGATAATACTCTATATACTCCCTAACACTAGATAAGAGACACTTTCACCACATGGTGCTGAAAAATCATCAAACACTTTGGCAATCTTACCGGTTTTTAAAGCATTCAATAAAAAACCTAAATTTTCTGCAAAAGATCCCTAAATAGCAAATTATACTGGTCAGAAAATTAGAATATAGAGAGAAATATAGAGAGACTTAAAATTGTAGGATATCAAGCTTCAAAACATCTCAATCAAACAGTCAACTAAAAAAAATATGTAATTCACATGTAGATCTCACAAAGATTTTATCTCCAACAGTATTCTCCAACTGTAACTGAAATGTGATCTCTTTTAATGCCAATTTGTCATCTGCTTGAACAAGACCTGAAAATTGGAAAGCAAAAATTAACAAATCCAGGAAAAATATATGATGACAGCATGCCAGTTAAACCCGCAACCATTTGCTGGTGCAGATTTTATTGCTTTCAATCATTTTAATTAAATAATATCTTAGAAACATGAGCATTACCTACTTTGCTGTGACTAACACCACAACACTTTACTCACCACCAAGAGATCAAAGCATCTCGATGGGTTAAATAATGGGTTTAGGACAGGTCCACTTTGTAAAATAATATATGACTTGAATGCAATCTCTATCGAAGCCATCTATAGTCTATTATACCATTCAACTTTACTTGCAATACATTTTCTAACTGCTTCTCTTTTTCCAGAGTTTTAATGACATAATTTATTGCCTAAAAAGGAAGCTAAAGAACATTAAATAAATCAAAAGCTAAATATTGCAATGAATACGTCAGATAGTAAGCGTATCTGCCCGACCAGACTCTATAAAATTATATGTTCAGTGGCAATGCACTCCAATGTGTCCTGCTTATCAACCCCATAACTAAAGAGGGGATGGGGTGAGGAGCATTCCATAATTTGTAAAATTTAACAGTGTGGGTTACATGCTACTTGTCTGACATACTCTGTCACCTTAATGGGTGAAAATACTACATGGATATATCTCTTAGCCTTACGGTGGATTTGCCACTTCCTCTAGGTCCGACCAGAAGGGCAGAATTACTTTCACCAAAATCACTGCATTTCTGAATCAATTCTTTCAACTCTCTATTCAAAAGGCGAGACATAGTAACACGAAATAAAAGTGCATGTTACCCAAGTTTTGGCTTCAAAGATGGTGGCAAACGTATCATTAGAGCTTGAACAAGATTAAATCTTGATCAAAACCTAACTGACACCCTGCCACTTTTCATAGTAAATTCTTGTCAGGAGAATCGACCTTCCACATTCAACTTTGGATGTTAAGCATTAAATTTAGTTGTACTTGATTTGATTATCCAAACCAACCAAATGTGGCACACACTCATCAGCAAACACTCTTCGCTTTATCGCATCGTGGATTTCTGCAATTGATCTCATATTTTTTCCAAAATATTATTAAACAAAATTCTTTCCGAAAAGTGAAACATCATTTCGCCAATATTAAATGCCATAATTGTGCGACTGCAGTGTGTACTTCATGTAAGCACGTTGTTGTTGGATTGAAATTGCAAGCGCTGAAAAAGTTTTTCTGGCTCAAACTTGCATATTTTTGAGTCATATTATCCATATTTTTCGTTGAATTTATTACAGTATTATTGTTTATATCGTATGTGCTGGTGCACCACAGTACCAGAGATGAATAATTAAGACATCATGCGTTTTTTGGGCATCCACCACCCGCAGTGATGCAGATATCACAGTAACAGTCGAGTCCAACAAAATCTAGGCTTCTTTTTTATTCTAATAACTCTAAATCTTGCAGGATTAAAAATAAAACGCGCAATATTCTTCGCTGGGGACTGACTGGATCGAGAGAGTTAGTAGACTTGTCAGGTTCAATACATCGTGTTTTGCGTTTGGATTTTTGCAGTTGTTTATGAGCTAAAAAGTTTCTGAGGCCGGTTGTTCGAAGTGCGTTTAGCTTGAACGGTGGTCATATTTATCTGTTCCGTGAAAAATAGAAAAAACTTTTAACCAAATGCAATGATTATGCATTTGCCTAAAGTTCTACTACATAAGATTTGATTTGACTTTTAAGTTCTGCAAAAGAGAATAGCTGATCGCAAAGCGTTGTTATATGTACCATAAAATTGATTGAGAAAGATGATCAATACGTTTTGTTGACGTTGATGAATACGCCTG
This sequence comes from Phenganax stokvisi, assembly GCA_025400075.2. Lineage (NCBI taxonomy): Eukaryota > Metazoa > Cnidaria > Anthozoa > Malacalcyonacea > Clavulariidae > Phenganax > Phenganax stokvisi. The sequence goes on from JAODVQ020125828.1 coordinate 11,293, forward strand.
AAGTCATGGGCTTGGTTTACTGTACATTTGTCATGCGGTATATTCACATATTATACGAAAAAATGCGCTTGCAATGGAATACTTTTACATCACCTGTAATTATTGTTTAAATTCATGGATGTACACTGTTTGCTAGAATAGTTACCCGCTTATGTCAACCTTGTGCAGTCTTGCTCGTCGTGCAAGATTCTTGTCAGCTATTCATATGATACTCATGATCATATAAAAGAAATCTCACGAAGATTACACTTTTAATTTTTCTACTGGAAATTCATAATATTTAAACTACAATGATCCGTCTTGCTTGATGACGTCACCTTATTTCTTTCGATCTTTTTTTTCTTTGTTCTTCTGTTCTGAAACCATATTTTAACTTGTTCTTCGCTTATTCCTGTTGCCATAGCGATGTGATAGCGCTCTCCTTTGGTAACATATTCGCGTTGTTGGTAATGCAGTTCCAGTATGTTTCGTTGAACATGAGAAAACACGGAACGTGTTCCATTTTTACGTCGATTCTTCGCACTCGAAGATGGTTTTTCAAGATTTTCCTCGCTACATTCCTCGACCTTGTCTATAGAATTTCAAATAGTGATAATTGTTGACTTGTTGTAGTCAATATACTGTGGCTGCATGAACAAAGATTAAATTAAATATTTTTACAAGCTTGCACCTAGGCCTAAGCTGTTTTGTCGCACGATGTTCTTTACTCTTTTAGGGTTTTTTGCCTGAATGAAAAGATGAATTCAAACCTTTATATACAGTATTCTGAATTGCCGTATAGGTTAGACTTACTTATGATCGTAAATCGGCCTCCATTCAAATATCTTTCTTTTATAATTGAGTCACTGACATACAATCAGATTGTTTACGATTGAATATGGTGTTAGAGAATACCACACAGAAACACATCAACTTCTGTTCGGGAAACATAAATTACAAGCAGTTTGTACCTACATCGGGAAGTATTGTCTTACCCTTGCTCAAGTACAGCGATAGTAAAATATGCCGAAGCCACTGTATACTATATTAAAATAAAATGACGCTTCCATTTTTTTCAACTTTTTTTGTATCATCCATTCGAATTGTGCCGTGAACATGTTAAAAACGCAGAAAACATCAAAGTGATCGAATTGAACGCATAGACGCATTACATATCAATATCATATTGCTTGTTTTAGAAAAAATTTGAACGACAGTCAACCTTTCCACAAACTACATCTTCGAACACTTGTTCCGGCGTAAAACTACAGCTGGTATAAATGAACTTACCAGAACTTTTCTCTGACCTCTCTTCTTTATAATTTTCGTTTAAGATTCTTTCAATTCCAAACTTTAAATTTTTACTGATAGATAAACTTTTGTGCTGTTGCTGCTTAGGTTCTGAGTCAAGATTTGAGTTCGTTTTATTGGTACTAACGTCCATGTTTCTGTAGCGAAGACACAGACATGGGTGACTGTTGCTAACAATCGGTGGATAGTTAAATGGCGAAACAGACCAAGCTGTTTCCTCTGTTTGGTAACTTGGATGAGTCCATTTTAAATTTCTCGGGCGCCTGCATGATGTTGTTGTTGTTGTCCCTAATGCAACAGCATCCCCTTCTGAAAAGCAAAACTGTTGACCATTTTCCATTGTTGTAATCTTAATGTTATTTTGACTTTGGTGGTGTTTGTGTAACACTACAACCTTCGAAAAAAAGTTTGGATAAAAAGGTTTGTGTTGACAAATATGACTAAGTTGTCTTTTCAATACACTTCATCGAAGTTAGTGTGTACAATAACTTTTAAAGACGAGCGTTAATGGTTAAATATAGAGTTTGATTTCAATCATGATAACAATCCGTCTTGAGCTCCATGACACTCGATCGTCATGATATCTTTATTGTGCTCTGGTATTCTCATAAATATTGCCAATAAACTTGCTATTGAAGCACTCCTAGTTACACTTTAGTCTTAGATAATAGCGTATTTTGTCTATTCTGAAAAATTTACGGTTGCATACTGATGCAATGTTGAAAGAAGTGTACACAGTCGACATGCTTACTTTAAACATCTGTACCCGCCTTGTTAACACGCAATTATTGCTCCGTTTTTAAAATATCCTAATGTGCTTACCCAAAATATCTTATAAATATAAAAATATTTATCAACACTGATTTGTTGAGAAGCGAAAACGTTTTTCAAGTAAAAGATGTTGTAGTGTTACTCGTTTAAAATTCTCTCAATAAAACTGCTATCACATGAACTTATCAGAAAAGAATGTATTGTGTACTGTTGGACCATCAAAGGCTGAGTACAAAATGAGAAAGCTACAGTAACTGGTAAGGAAAACAACGAGGAGAATACAAAAAAGAGATCCTTGAAAATTAGCCATCATTGAAGCCTTGACAGAATGTTTTTGTTTCGACAAAAACTGGAAGTAAATTCCAGTAGCAGAAATCATAGTTTTGCCGTGATTACACGAGTGATGTTTTCCAAGTCTGAGATGATAACAACAACCCGAAGATGACAATAAATAGTTATCTCTATTTCTCCGTTATTTTTCCAGCTGGTTAGTCACAGTGATAAGTATGCATGACTTGCGTCAATATAGTCTCTAATAAACACATATTTAAAATAGATAAAATCATACCGAGGAAAACATGATACAATTGAGTTTGACTGCATGTAATTTTTGGTCTGTCAGGAGCAACATCGACAGCCGAAATTGTTGAAGTGTCAGTGTTCAGTTATTCCATGCCCACGTGATGACTTCACCGCAACTAAGTATCGCACTACTTAACAGTTCCTGAAATTTCAGATATCAATAGCAATGGCAATAGAGCAGAGCATCAGGATATACATTTTTCAGATAACACATCTTGGTCTTGGTTGACATTTATGATGCAATGCAGTAGCACTAGATAATCTACTTAACATTAGCAAGAGATCGTCAAGCTGTAAACACCGTAAGAACCCAATTCAAGAGGCTCGTGTCGCGACTCCCTTCATTGTTTCAATTATGTTTTAATTTGTGTTGCCAATATAGAATAGTACGATACTGTATTCGGTTTTCCTGGCAACTGCTTCAGCAAAGATTAATTTAAAGTTCCGGTTCTGATTGGTTAGTTGGCCGATTGTGGACGGGACAAGAGGGCGATATCAAATTAAATATGATTCGTTCTGGTTGTAACTAGTAGTCAATAAGGGCACTTTACTAGCAAATACTGCTACGAGCAAAACTACTTGTTAGACCAGCCGTAATAAGAGTTGAAATTGCATAAACTGCGAGAAAGATATTTTTAACAACGATTTTTCTCACCAAGAGTACCGTCATTTGGGAGAAGGAACCAATTTCTTGAATGAAAGACAGTTAAAATATAAAGTCATTACGGACTCAAAATGCCACGCAAAGTTGAAAGTATACTAATGTTGCATTTAATGTAAAAGTCCATCAACAGAAAGAGTTGATACTCTACCTATTAATGTGTCATGACACTAATTGTCGCATCGATTCATGATTTTGCTCGATGTTAATTAGAAAACCTTTTTATATAAATTTACTGTCTCTTCTCTTATCTGGAGTGTCATTTTCATTCCAGTATACATCGCTTTCATCTTGCCATTTATCTACATTTGTTTCTGATTCTAGACAAGATGGCGTCATCATGTTAATCAAAAGCAGGCGTCTGAATATGACTGCAATTTTCATGCAGTTCTTTTCTACAATAAAATGCAAAGAGTCCTTCGATATATTTTTACAACTGCCGTCCAGGCTCGATCTCGATCTATAGATTACTGAAAAAACTTGGCATATTTTCAAAGGCTTGTTTCGTATCAGAAACTTTTCTTATGTAAAAGTCATCAAGTGTTTCTTTGAGCTCATTTGCTTTCAACAAATAAAACGGTGCACATTTGAAACAGGACTATTTTGCATTATCATGCAGTAGATTAACTTTTAGATTAACATGAAGTGCTCTCTAGCGCGAGAGCAAGTATGCGTGAAAAGCGTGCACTGCTATTTTCTGATAAAAACTGTTTTGGAATACTCTTACCAGCAATTAGCATCATCAGAATTTCTCAGACCAACTCTAATTTGTTAATTTGTGGCACGTGTAATTTATTAATTAGTGCATAAAGATGCTAGGCATCATCGTCTGTATTGAAGGTTAATTAGCGAGATAGGCAAACTTCATAATAAAAATTTACATATTGAACATTTCAAGCAAATCAGGTGTGCATAGACACTTTTTATTAGGTCAGGAGAAGAAGCAGGTACAAGGTCATGATAATATTGATTGCATTTAGAATAAGTCCATCTTTAAATTATCGCGCAGGCATGCTCTACAATAGAAATAAATAATACTCATTATTATACAGTTAGTTTGTATTCTCGTTCCTGATTGGTCAGAAAGCACCGGACAATGCTCAACATTCGGTATTTATGACGTATTTCAGCTGCTGACGTGCTCAACGTCCAATGATTGTTTTTTTGGATCGAACTTGCATTCAAAAAGTAATTATTGGATTGTATAGTGCCCAGGCCCTGGTGCGGCAACAACTCGAACTGAAAGCAGTGAAAGTGCGCGAAAATAAAATAAACATTAATAAACTTCGTTTAATCGTTTTATACGTTTCTGATGTATTGAAATGTATAATAAAACAAATTGTTGGATGCGGCTTTTGCATGATATCAAGAATTATTCAGACCTCGGTCAATGTTAT
>JAODVQ020125934.1:0-38276 GCA_025400075.2 Phenganax stokvisi
TGTTGACTGACGACAACTTGGAGCACTCCCTCCAGATAATATATACAGCTCAGTGAGACGAACACATGGTGCGCGGACGGAAGTCTGGGGCACAGTGTCTGGTCAAGAAAAAATACATGGAGGAATATGGAATATGGTGATATAAACAATGCGGAAACCCAAGATAGCTTTACTTGTGCTGCCATCAGCAGTTATTGTTTTAGTCTTTGCTTTATACAAATGGAGTATAAGGCTAGCCGTTGTACGAGAGTATTTCATAGAAAGAAAGTGTGGTGAGACAAATTACATTAGTTTACCTCTGAAAAAGGAAGGCTCCATGACCCAATGTCAAGACCTAATAGACATTGCTGTTTCTATGCTAAATGGTGAAAAAATTCAACTGCCATTTGATACAGTTCGAACAAGATGGAGATTTAAACAAAGTGTAGACCTCAGCACTTTTAACAAGACATATTTTCAATGGAATTATCCGTGGGAACAAGGGAATAGTCGAGAAACCATGAAGAAGGCCAGATACTACAATGTTTCTGCAAAAAGTTTAAACTTTAAAAAACATTTTATAACATTTGCTGAAAGTTGTTGCGAGGTATCAAAAAAGCGAGCTTTGAAACATGCATTAAGTATTGGAGGTTTTGATGTTGCAACTGCTTATGATATGTGCTCAGTGAAACCTGGCTTTAGGAAGACTCACAGGAATATATTGTACCACAAGAAAGGTGCTGGGTATTGGCTTTGGAAGCCACATCTTATACTTAAAACAATTCTGGAAGATATGTCTTTTGGTGACGTATTGATGTATGAAGATGCTGGCAGTTACCTGATCCGAGATGCAGGACCACTGCTTAAACTTGCGCATGAGTCTCCTCAAGGAATTGTCGTATTTTCTGTACAGCTTCTAGAGAAATACTATACAAAAGGAGACACATATCTAGTCATGGGAATGAATCACCCTGAGCTAGACCGATATAGTTTCCAGACTTTAGCATCATTCGTTGTGCTACGCAAAGATTGCAATACCTTGCAGTTTGTTATGGAATGGCTTGCATACTCCTCAGATTCTCGTTGTGTGACTGATGATCCTAACATATTATCTCGACAGAATGTTGAAGGTTTTATAGGTCATCGTCATGATCAATCTGTATTGTCTTTATTATCCAAGAAATGGGGTCTTCCTCAGCACAGAGATCCAAGTGGTATTTCGAAAATGTATGGCTTTGCTTCAGGACCTTATCAACAGCTTATAATTCATGATAGACTTAGATCATAATTAATGTCAAATTATATTGATATGAAATAATTTATTAAACTTTTGCACTGCTTGCCTTAAAACAAAATTGTGTGTAAATAATTATTTTTCTGCATTTCAAATTGCTGATCCTCTAGGAAGAACAATTTAATTATATTGAACAGTTTAAAAAACCCAAAGTTGTCTGGCTAATTTCCTGATCTTATGTTAATATTTAGTCTTGCCTTATAGTAAGTCCGTTAATCCCACGCGACTAGACCTTAAATCAAACATACGGTGAACTCTTTCCTGCTGCCCACAACTTGGTTGCGCATGATTAAAGAATCCAGAGGAAATTCTCTGAAGCTGTTACGTCATCATTGTGTCATCAGATGACGTCATGTTGAGGGACGATATTAGGTGAGTTTAGTATGATGTAACAGTAATGTGTGAGACGACACTTGTTTCAAACGCTCGTGCTTCCATTCGAGGAATATTTTGCTCAGTTTGCGCAACAGTTAAATCGCTTGCAGACAACACCGGAGTTCGGACAGTTTCAAATTGTACCACTAAAATTGTACATATATTCACCATTTTCCTTGCTAAAGCTCCTGAAAAAGTGTGGCAGATTTCCAGCCACGATTTGCTCCAGTTAGCTTTTAAGTTGAGCAAAAGGTTCGTTAGCTGGCGAAACGAAAAGTGAAACGAGTGGGACAGTTATCAGACTGCAACGTACTGCTGCGCGCGTGTTAATAATTAGGGGATCCCGCTTGGTTCATGACTATTGTAAATGCTGATTGCTACTCTTTAACGCATGCGAATAATTGAAATTTTAAATTAGAAGCATAGCAATTAAGCACAAAAAATAGAGAGACGTATTTGATATGTGAGCGAATGCAAGACCTACTAAGGTGGGGAACGCCAACGGTAGGCGATTTTCTTGGTTATTAGTATTTAGTAAAATATTTTCACGTAGGCGACTGAGGTTTATAGGGTGGTACAGAAAAACGATGAATTTAAGTTATTCTACTCATACTGTTCATAAAACACTTTGTCGTAAGAGTGAAAAAATAAAAACTAGGGCTAAAATCGATATTTTACCATCAGTAAACTTTACTCCGTTTAGTGAAGAAACCATATCACCCGCATTATGCGTTACATGATCACACGTGGAGCTTTATAGCCAGACGTATTCTCTCGTATCTCTTCTAATACTGCATTTAAAAACTAATTCACTGTTATAGCATTAAATAATATGAGATATTCTTCCCTAGGCAGCTGTATTAGACTATTACTGCGTAAGAAAATTTGTAGTGCTAGACCATAATAACATTTTAAGGCATATGAAGCTTGTGTGAGAAGTAACGCTAATCACCAGATAAGACCATCAAGACGCCCACAAGATCCCAGCTGTGATTCACAAGACCATGCGAAAATAGAGAACAGCTGACATTTTATAACTTTTATGTTAGTTTACGCAATATGTATACTTTTTTTCTCCAAATTTATTTCAAAAACTGTTTTGTGAGAAGTTCACTAAATTAGCTGTATCTACGTATGCCTCAGTGCACCGCTGTTCCTTTTTAAGTACAGTGTATATAAAATACAAAATCATTGGCAATTATGTCTATCTGGAAATTTCTTTAAGCCTTGAAAAACTTTCTACATATATTCCCAGAATGATTTAAATTTAATCCAGTTAAAATGCATATTCTAGATATTTATACAGTCTTCAAAACATTTCTGAAGATTAACTGAACTCTAATGCAATATTCATCACAGGATATTTCGACTTTCCTGTCTTGTCGTCATCTCTAATATCCGTGCTAGTCATAATAAGGAACAATATTAATTAGAACCATTGCAATATCTTTTTATACTTGGTAATTTAGGTAATCTGAACTATTTGTTCTAATGGGATAAAGTTAATTCTAATACTATAAATTGAATTCCGTAAGAAAACATTTTATGACACTTTCTTTAGAAAAGACATAGTTTTTTCCCAGCAAATAATATCCTTTGGGCTGGATACGTCAGTACATCAGGATAATCTCCTGTATGAAATACCAAAGTCCAAAATGATCCAAACGCTAGCCAGTTATAATTGCGTCATCATGCATAATAATTATACAATCAATAGTTGAAAATTCAAGGAGATTAAATAAGAATCGATTTCCTTAGAAAAGAGGAGACCAAACGACGTCAATCAAAATCATCAAACCCAGTCACAAGACGTCATCGGAAGACGAATGCATTAAATACTATTCATGGCGTGAACTCACATCGAGATTGCGTTTTTATAACATAAACCTTTGTTTAAACTGACTATTTGAAATATATATACATATATGCCTGCGGCGTATAAATATATTTCCAGGCTTACTTCGGTGATAACAAGTTAGAGAACTACTTAGGGTTTCCTTTACGTCATAAATTGCATCATGATTTGAGTCATATTACTGTCATTCCTCATAGCTTGTTTTCTTATGGGAATCCTGTACTGCTATAACCAATTTATTTTAATATTTCCTGTATGTAACAGATTAAGAGATTTGTTTTGTATAAAAAATTCGTTTCGTTATCAGTTTAGTTGTGTGTCGGTGCCCAAAGTTTCCTGTTGGTACTGTTATGGTTTTGAGTCATTAAATTGCGCATGCAAGAGAGTGTTTCTACAATACAATGCTGGAGTCACACTTGTGACTTGCCTTTAGGCTTGAAATTGTGAATCAATTTAGAGTTCTTTCCTTAGTATAAAAGAAACAAAACACATCCGATTCTTGATGTTTCAACCCCTTGCAAGCAAAAAAGGCATTTAGTTTCTCGGGGCATTTGGTATTACCAACAATTGCTAGAGGACAATATATTACAATCTCAGTCTTGAATATCTATCTCTACTTTATATACGAGCCAGAGTGTCAAGAAAGTTTTTATAATGGTGTATCAGCAGAGTACACGAGTTTGTACACTGTGTCAGCAGTTTTTGAAAATTCTCACAATATCAAAGAACAAGGTACTTAATCGCATGCTTGACTAAAACCACGCTCAAAGCTAGTACATCAACGTGATCTTGCTTCCAATGTAAAGTCTATAGAAATGCCTTATATATTCAAGTGCAGTGATATATAAGTGCTAAATTCAAGTAACTTTTAGTGCAAAACAACTTTTTCTCGATTCTCGATTATTTTCTATTTGTTGTTTATCTGTTTCCAAGAGCACCGCTAGGATATCACGCGTATCACAAATCATTCATCGATTCGTGCGCAAATTAAAATGAAATGCATGTGGCCATGCGTTTTTGTTCGCCGAATATTCGTCGAAAGGGAAAAAACCTGATATTTGATATACACGTTTTTATGTCAAGTACTGGGTGTGTTCATTCATCGGTTGACGATTGATTGTTTTTCCAAGCTGTTCTATAGCCTATATGTAGATCATCTAGATATTCAAAGATTTAGTAGTTGAGCTGTAGTGTCCCCGAAGTTTAACAAAAGTTCTATTTGAGACTTTTTTGTTATTTACTGCAAAAGCGGATCTCTTTGAGATCTTATGACAGATCACAAGAAGACAATGAACATCTACATGAGAATTATCGACTAAATTGGCATCCAGTTGATGTCGTACTAGCCCCTGTGGCGATTGGATTGTTTATTTTATGAAAAACAGTCGGGAATTGTGTTGTGAATGTTTTTGATCTTTCCTGTTGTCGCTTTACCCAACTGGTAATGAACGCATATCCATGTCACAAATTTGTCACCAGCGATTTCTTCTCTTCAAACTCACATGACGTCATTTTAACACAAGTTGAGCAAAAATTCAACGATCCTGAAATATCATTTGAATTCATCATACTTTTCTCTCTTTCCTGACCAATCTAAGTCTCTAATCGCATTCTGATAACTACAGTTGCTTCGAAAATCGATAGAATTACAAAATGACGTCATCTGAATTTGATAGAGACAAGCTAAAGGCAAAATGTGATTGCGAAAGGTCTTCAAAATTGGTGGGAAAATCATTTTAGACAGGAATTCATAAAGTTTGGGTGTAGAAGAGGCCAATTTAAACTGAATTCCGTTATTTAAGATTATTTGATTGTTTCATCTAAATTTGCATAGCTGAACAAAGGCCAGTCGGAAACTGCTTAACGTGATTCGCGTCAGTTGGCCATTACACACTTATCATCCATTTAGGCGGTTCTTTGTAGGGCTATCAGACTATTGACCTGCATTTTGAATGCTTGTCAAAGATTACTGCATTCCATTGTTGTGGCTAGTCACTCACCAAGAATAGCTGTCAGATACTATTTTTTCAATAATTCCAAACTGTTGAACAACACACAAAATTTAATAGCAATCTCTTTAATAATAATTTAGTAGCAATAGTGTACACACTCCTTACAATAGTGTAACTTTCTATCTTGGATATAATTTCAAAAGAAAATATATTAACTCATGTACACTAGTATTAAATTTCAATATGAACAGACCCATGAACAAAAGTACAGCTAATTTCCCCACTAATTTCAACTAATAGCTTCCTCGCAAAAATAAATAGTCTAGTAATGCTTGACAACGGTTTATGTACACGCCATGCTTAGTAACGCGAATAAGATTATAGAAGGGCAAAGTATCAAATTTTCTACGCGCCTCCTATAACTGATAAATCTATGTAGCTGCCTCGCCAAGTGTTCCTTTCATGAGTTGAAAAACCTTTAAGCTGGCGAAGACGCCTGAGCGATGTTTTCTTACTCTTTTTGCGCAATGGTTGCGCGTCTGGTGCGTCAATTTCTCTCAGTTCTGCTAAGCTGCCAAGAGATCGCGAAGGTCGACGTGCGATTATTCTGCTTCGACTGCTAATGTCTGTAAGATGAAACAGCGAACCTAGTTCGCAAGATTCAGTTCTAGGCATAGTATATGATCCGCTCTTATGTAGAGTAGCACCCGGTGAGCTCGTTGCTTCAGAAACACCTGAATCTGTGCTCGATACGGACGATGTTCTTCCATCACGAAATTTAGTCAGAGTGTAACTAGACACCAAGTCTTCTGAGATAGCGGTGAGTAACGCTGTAAGCCAGTTATTTCGCTCTTCATTCGAGAAACAACATAGGCAAAACGTTTTAAAATAGAAATGTCTACTTGTTAAACGTAAACAAAACTTTGGTTTGCTACGCGAGTCTATTGAGTCAAGATGGACACTTAATCTTGTGAGTGGAATGACTCCTAGCGGTGCACCGTCTTTATCCAACTTACTTCGATAATACAACAAACCATCATTGCGTAAAACAAAGTATCTAGTTTTCCAAAACTTTCTCATTGTTCGACTTTGTTTGAATAAGTATCCTTCTCTGTATATCATTCCAGTATAATCTGCGCCGACTGGTATTGAGTCCACTTCATCATTGCAAGCGAACACCAAGTCATGTAAATGTTCTATACTTGCTGAAAATGTCTTTCGTAAGTCCCGCATTTTATAAATTCGTCTCCGAATTCTCCTCTTATTTATTTGTCTTTTGTACAATACAAACTGGTATGTCTTTATTCGACCTTCTCTCGGTGACAATCAACTACTCACTGTCTGGCTTCTCAATGATAATCTGCCAACTCAGCCACTCACTTATAACTTATACCTCTGCATGACGTCATATTTCATGCGTGATCGGAAGCGCAGTCGCACTCGGGATGCTGGTGTTGTTTTTCACGCTATCAAAATTCTTGGATGTCCCGATTAACTACTCAGAACGCCGAATTGGACTTTGCACGCACCCAGAAGGGATGGAACAATAAGGATTAGTATTCGCAATAGTCGTTCTCTAGACATTAAGAGTCTTAGATCGTTAAGATCCGTTGGTCTGGGATGCGTAGGCTAGCGTCTGCCCAAACATTGTTTGAGATGCCACCCTTTCGCTTTCTTGTTTGCTCAGGATGAAAAACTGCTAACAGCTGATATGCAGGAGTGGTAGAACGTGGTGTTTCTTAATTAAAACCATGAATATAGCCTCTCCCACGTTCTCTAAAGTGTACTCCTCGTCGTGAGGACGTGCGAGTCAGTTTCTTCAATCAGAAGGCCCGCTTACACGGTGTCTCTTTTATCGGTGTCCTCTATTGCTGAAAACTCCCTTGGCAATCAAGAGCAATAAGAAACGCTTGTGAAAACAGCACCGTGTAAATGCAGTCTGAAAAAAGCGCACGTGAAGGCTCTAATGTTTCCAAACTGCTGCAAACACCTGTCGGCTGTTGCTTAGTCGCGGCGCCAGCACCGAGCTGATTGTGCCCTCAAAGCATGCGAGGGTGCTCCGCTGAGAGTGCAAGTAAACGAAACGTGCAAGAATCGCACGTTTTAAACGAAGGAGTTACATATAAATGCGTTTTCAATTGAGGACCGCGAAACAATTGACTAGTCAGGCAGACCGACATACTGCACTGGTACAAAGATCTTTTATAAACCTAGGCTAACTGAAAATTTCCTGGTCTATTTATATTTGAAGTCAATTATAATGTTGGCATGGATAATGGGAACTAAGTTAGTATCTGAGGTGGAAAATTGTGCGAGTATTGTTCTCTTCTTGCTCGTATTAGACAGGCCGACTTGTTTTCTCTATACCTTTTAAGCTGAGCTCATCAAGTATTTTCGCTCTGCACTTAAATAACTGGTTACACTGAGTCTTCTTTTAGAAAGAAGAGTCTCTCGTGAGTCAGCATCAAACTTTATTTGAAAGAGCTGAGACGAGAAAAAATGCAAATCGGAAAGAATGAGTGGGTGTTCCTTTCGGATGTACCCTTGGAATTTTCCGGGGGTCTACTGACGCTGGGAGATAAAATAAATAGATGTTCTTTATTTGACCAAGGAAAGGCTTGGATTAACGCATGCAAATAATTCATATTGTCTTTGAATTGTCAAAAATTATCGGACGTTATGTTTGAAATTTGGCCACATGAAGAAACGTGATGAAGCCAACTTCTTGAAGTACAGAGAACGTGACATACTCCTTTAAGTAAAAAGAACGTGACTAACCCCCTTTAATGAAACAAGCTGACCAATCATAATCGAGTATTCCTCTGATATATTTCTCGCATGTAGTAAACAAAAGGTAACTTTAAAAATTTCGTTCGATTCTTGTTTAAAAGTGATCAAATGTAAGTGTAATGTGATTGTGCTTTACTACACAGTTTGCAACAAGTATATGTTGTGCTCAAAGTGTCAATGATTTCAAGAAAGTGGCCATAAATAGCGTGTGCTGAGGTGCTTTCAATTGTCTATGTTGCAATTTTCCAGTAGTACATGCGAATAGTGATAAAGTAGATAAAGTATGTTGATCTTTGTTAGAACTTGTAGAATTTGTATTAGAAACACTTGTTCTGTTTACATTGACTCTGCAGTTTGAGATATTGTAAAAAAGTATGAATGTGGACAGTTCCTGTGGAAAGCAAACAGTCCAACTATTTTCAAATTTGTAATAATGGGCTTTTGAGTAAAAAACGTGTGTACATATTTGCAGCAGCTAAATTATAAGGTGTTGAGAGATTATCAATATTGACAATCAATATCATGCTAACCTTCTGGTCAATCAATGTTTTTCTCCTAGGTAGTAGTCAGTTAATGAATTGCTGACTAGGAGAAATGGAAAAGCCAGGCAAGCAGGCCGGTGGAAAACCTGTGTCCAAAAAGGAAAAGCAAAAAGGTGCAGCAGAAACAAGTGGAAATCAGAAAGCTGAAGGAAAGACAAAAGCTGAGCTGAAAGCTGAAAGGAGAGCAATACAGGTTCATAAAATGAAACTCAACTAACTATTATAAACGATTGCTTGTTTTATCAACTTGTAAAAATTGTTTGTTCAGGAAGCTCAACGAGCTGCCAAAGTCAAGGTGCCCAGCGGTCAAACTGAGGAAGCAAAAATTGCCAATGATGGAAGCAAAGAGGCTAGTGAACCGACAAAATCCAAAGCTGAATTAAAGGCTGAGAGAAGAGCGAAGCAGGTACAATTATGATTCACTTTAGAGCCATTTTTCTACCCATGACATTGTCTGGGGATCAATTAAAGCAGGATTATGATAAGGCTAGTACCAGTGATGGTTAAACAGTTTATTATTGTAAGTCTTGAGTGTGGAATGTTAAGAGTGATTGTTATCGTGTTGCTTTTGCAGGAAGCTCAAAGGCTGGCAAAGTCGCAAAAGCAAGAAACTGGTAAAACCAAAGGAGGCACTGATGGTATGGAAGCAAACATAAGTAATAGTGGTTTTGACTGTTGAAAATGAGAAATCTACTTCATAAATTTTTTAGCCAAGCCAGAGATTCGAGTCTTGTCAAGTGTACAAGCTGATGATGCAAAACTGCAAAAAAAACTTGCAAAGAAACTTGCGAAAGAAAATGTACCTCAACGAACGTCAGTGCAGAGGAAGGTTGGACTTTTTTCACATCTTCATCAATATGAACGACAACAAACTTTGACAAAGGAGATTAAGTAAGCCATATTGATGTAGAGAATTCAAGGTTTGCAGAAAGTTTTAAGTGTAGAAAATTTTGTTAGATTTACTTCGGGCAGTATTCATAATGCTATTGTGAAAGTTGGTTTACAACATGCCGAAGGTATTATCTGTGGATCAAATGCAAGATGTGTCTCACTGTTGCTTGCTTTAAAACAGGTTAGTCACTAACAATTCGCTAGCCATTGGTGATATTTACCTTTGAATAAACTAGAATCGTAAGAGTTTTCTCAAAATGTTTCAGGTTATAGCTGACTATTCAACTCCTGCACAAAAAGAACTTTGCAGAGATCTTGAGGCAAAACTTAAACCCAATATCACGTAAGTGAGGAAGAGACTGATACCAACAATGAAGAAGCTAACTTTTTAAGTAACTTACAATTTAATAAATGCTATTTTTACATGACTATGTCCCACAACAAGATGATGAGCCAGTATTGTTACATGATTTTAGATTTCTGACCCAATGTCGACCTCTATCAGTGAGTATGGGAAATGCCATCAAATTTCTGAAGTTGCAAATAACACAAATCCCTCCTAACATGCCTGAAAAACAGGTCAGTGTAGATTAAATGCTAGATCTTGATTAGTAGTCCTTGACTTATACGAAGAACAGTAATCTGACTTAGCTGCTTTTGTTGCAGGCAAAGAATAATTTGATAAAAAGTTTAGACAATTTTATCAAGGAGAAAATCTTGCTTGCTGGCGAAGCCATTTCAAAAACCTACGCTATTCAAAAAGTTCATGATGGTGATGTCATTATGACTTATGCTTGGTAAGATCTTCTTTTCCTTATTTAAGGGATTCGTATGACAATCTTTTTCTATTTTAACGTAGTATAATTTTCATGTGTTTAAATTTGAAGTATATTATTAGTTCATCGTTGATTGTCAAGATATTGAAAGATGCCTTTGATACTGGAAAGAAGTTTAGAGTTATAGTTGTAGATTCTCGACCAAAAAGTGAAGGCAAGGAAAATCTGCTGCATGCGGTATACAAATCTTGATTGATAATGTTCATCTGTAACTTGACTTCTGCTGGTTTGTAGGAATTCACTGCCTTAAACAATTGTTAAAACATGGTGTCAAATGTTCTTATGCACAAATCACATCACTGGCTTACTTGATGAAAGAGGTACACATCTTTTCAACTCAATTCAACTTTTTGATCAAAACTTACATTCTACATTTCTACTAAATGTCAGTTCCAAATTACCATTAATAAATACGTTCAGTCTAACAACTTCACCATTGGCGTCTTTCAGGTTTCTAAGGTATTTCTGGGTGCTCATGCACTGCTTGCCAATGGTTGTGTCATGTCTCGTGTGGGTTCAGCAATGGTTAGTCTGGTGTCGAAAAGATCTAATGTTCCTGTTCTTGTTTGCTGTGAGACGTACAAGTTTTGTGAGCGAGTGCAAACTGACGCTTTTGTTTTTAATGAGTTAGGTAAGTGTGAACACTTAGTGTTGTTTCTATATTTGCATTTAATGAACTTTTATCTTTTTGCTTCTTTGGAAAACTCACATGTCTAGTTAATCTTAAGGTGACCCTGACGATCTTATACCAGACCAACATGCGACAGGATCTGAAACTCTTCGTAACTGGCGACAACTAGACTCGCTAAACCTTCTAAATTTAGTGTACGATGTTACTCCTTCGGATTTTGTTTCAATGGTGATAACAGAAATCGGAATGATACCATGTACATCAGTTCCTGTTGTACTCAGAGTTAAAAATGTGGAGTATCAGTAGTATAACATAAAATAGTATGATGTCATGAGAACAGTATGACACTATGCAGGAGTTATGTGATCTGCAAAGATTGCTTGACAATTTGCTTGCAATTGTTCACGCTGCCTAGATAAAGCCCTTGGAATGGAGTGGTTGCAACCATAATTACATGAGAAAAATGGGTTAATCCTGCTCTGGTTAGTGTTTCAGCCTCTCCCTTATAACTATATAGATGCTGCATGCTGTGAAATTATTACATGTGCTTTTATCATGATCTTAGTTCTGATCACTCCCAATTGGAAATTAAATCGCAGTATCAATTTAAGAGAAAAGTCTATTTAACATAACATGTGGTTTCAAAGTATCACTATGGTAGAGTCTATGCACTATTCACATTTTCTATAAATTTCTGTCTATTACTTTTTGGCTTTTTTGGCAGCAAGCCTCGAATTATGAAGATAGATTATTTCTTGAATTTCATTTTCAATATCAGTAGAAACCCTCTGAGGTTGGTTCTCAGAGGTCATTGTACTTTTCTTGCATGGAGCTTCAGAGGTCTTGCAAAATGAAGCTGGAGTTTTTCGTTTTTGGTTGGTTTCCTGTGGAACCGATCTTTTGAGACTTTTTGATCTTGTTAGCATTGACGTTTGTGGCTCTGCTTTTGTCTAGAACAAGGAAAAATGTTTGAATCACTAAGGCAATGCAATTTCACACAATCTCTTACCTTTGTTGGTGCGGTGGTAACTGTGGCATTAGATCTTCGTATACGTCTACCATTCAAGTCATACTCCGAGTTCTGTGCGCTCCATACTCTTCTGTTGTGGTTATCTATCAAGTGTTGCAGCTCATCATCTATCTTTTTTGAATGGTGACTCAGTTTTGTTGCCTCTGCAGGCTTTGTGTTTTCTTTCTGAGAAAATAGAACATTATGCTATATAAAGTAGAAATTTCTGCTAAACAACTGTTTTTCAGCACATTTTACCTTGGCTACTTTGAAAGGTGATGAAGCAGTCTTTCTTATTTTTCTTCCATTCAAATCATACTCAGATTGTTGACTGAGGATCTTTTTATTGTGTTCATCAATAATTTTCTGAAGTTCTTCATCCACATCATCTGTAGACTTCTTACCTTTGGTTGAACTTTCATTCTACAAGAAGTCATAGTCCGTTGTAGCTCATACTTGAAGCCTGACTAAGAAACAAGTTTTGATTACCCAAGCCTGTCTTGTTTTCTGCAACTTCTGTGGACAAGATCTTCTTGCTGCTCTCAATGCTTTCTCTTTAAGTTTCTTTGTAGGTGAAATTGTTGTCAGGGGCGATACTACTTCATTACTAGATCTCCCTGGCAGGAGTGACCAAGTTACATTGTTGGAACTTCCTCGTTTTGGCTGTAAATCTAACAAAGAATTGCTCATTAAGTTGCAAGGATCGACATCTTATTGAAGAGCACAATTGTCTGGTGTGGGAGCCCTAGAGAGTATTGTATTTTTGGTGAATAAAACCAACATACCTTTAGCCAATGGTCGAGGTGAAAAACTTAAAGAAGCTTGTCCATTTAATTGCCAACATTTCCGAGGCTTTTTGACATCGGGTTCTTGGTTAGTTGTACTTGTCTCGGTTAAAATTTGCCCTCTGTTTTCTAAATCTTGCTTTGAGAAACTGCACTTACCAGAAAAACTAGTTTTACCTGATGAACTGGTTTTTTGAAATAAGCTAGGTTTACCAGATGAACTGGATTTACGAGAGAGACTAGTCTCACAGGTTTCGCTAGATAGTGTCGAATTTCCAAAACCTAAGACAGACTTTCTTGGCGGTCGCTTCTTGGGCATGGGCTCTGGGGAAACATCTTCCGGAGAGTGTAAGGGGTGAATTTTCTCAAACCACCAATCATACCTCCCACTATAATAAAATAGCAGAAACTCTACATTACCTGCAATGTAGTGTATTGATAAATTAGAGATTACTATACAATAAAAATATTGCACTTGTTTATACAGTGCTTATAAATCTTATAATTTGGGCCTAAAATTTAGCCTTTCTGTACCTATTTGAGTCATTTTCCAATTGAGTTTCTTCCCCGAGGTCAATCCATTGTGGTGCATCAAACTCAAAATCGTCCTCAAAATCGCACTCTTCTGACGTTTCTAGCGCCATTAACACGAAATATACTATAGTTTCCTTTAAATTAAACAGTTTATAGCAGAAAAATTGTAAAAGTATCTTTTGTTATCGCTGCAAGCATTCCCTACATGGTGTACATTTAAATTTTGCCGCTTGGAAACTACTTGCCCCAGATCCTTCAACGTGCTCGGTCTACATGCCTCCTTCAAAATGTGTACTTCTATTAGTTGTTTTCGCAGCTTTTGAACGTCATAGTTTCTTGAAACAAAGTTACTAGATTATTAGTAATGCGAAGGAAAGGTCGAGCGTGGCGTCAAAGACGAACTAAAACCGAAAATTCACAATCTTTGTCACACAAGACAGAGTACATAGCTCTTTTCAGATGGGCAAAACAAAATGGAGTAATGCTGAATAAAATGAAGCCATATAACTTCGCTAACAGTGGTAGAGGCTTGATGGCAGCGAATCCTATTGACGCTGGGGATTTGCTGGTTTCAGTCCCAAAGAAATTACTGATTACAGAACAAATGCTGAGGTATATTCTCACTCTTAAACAAAAATTTTTTTCCATTTTGGAAGTAAATTAGAAGTCTGAAATGGAAACACAAATCTGCAGTGTATAAAGCCAGATTAACACAAATCGCCAGGCTTTGGCAAAAATCAAAAAATTGTCATTGTACAAATTAGTAGTTACACCCCCTGGTTGTAAGCATCGATTGAGCGAAAGCAAGTAACTTGGATTGAGACGAAAATACCTGGTTTGTTCTCCCGGGGGTGCTTCACAGAAATATGTCGTTTTTGGAGAGTTTCCCTATGAAAAATTGTGATGTATAAAGGCTTTGTGGGGGATTTGAAACTATTAAAAGAAGACCATGAGACTTGTCCAAGAAAACATTAAAAGAAGTATAGACTACTTTTAAGTATTTGAAAACCAAATATGTTTGTTTTTGACACATTGTTGAGCAGAATCTCGGGAATCAGGAGTGTGACACCAGGGCCAAAACATACTCATGTGTAAAACATTTTGTTCCAGGACTTCTTACATTGGTAGACTAAAGTCAACTGCAGTGCAAAGTTTTACTTTAATGGAGCTACTTTGCCTCTTTCTTATAAATGAACAATCTCTTGGCGACCAATCATTCTGGTTCCCATACATATCTATGTTACCTACTCACTTCAACACACCTGCATATTTCAACCCTCAAGAACTTGAACAAACCCCTGAATTTTTCGCTAATCAAGGTCAAGCCCAGAAGGAAAATATTAGGAAATGTTTTGCATCTTTAAAAGAGTTTAATAGTTGCTATGGTACAATTAAGAATTTGACATTGAAGGATGTTCAATGGGCATGGAATGTGGTCAACACAAGGTCAGTGTACATGGATTGTGATTGGAGGGCGATGCATTCTGAGCAAACATCCTGTCATTCCTGTGCTTTGGCACCTTTGTTGGATCTCTTAAACCATTCATGCAATGTCCAGGTAATTTTCATTGAATTATACATATAGTAAGTTAAAAATGTTCTTTTTTGTTAAAAGTACAAAATGTCATAAAATTGTGTAACTATTTTCTGTGAATATTATTTTATTTGTTTCAGATTGAAGCAGGATTTTCTGAGGCAACACAATGTTATCAGCTTTATACCATGACAAGGTTCAAGAAAGGTGACCAGGTATTTATAAACTATGGTCCTCACAGCAATAGAAAGCTTCTTGTTGAGTATGGCTTTGTCCTATCCAACAACATCCATAACTCAATTAAAATTTCTTCCAAACTTGTCTATGATATTGTGTCTCAGCATCACGAAATATCCAGGAATAAATATGGATTTATATCAAAGTATAATCTTGAGGATACGTACTTTTGTTCACCAAATGGTTTTTCATGGAGTTTGGATACCGCATTAAAAATTCTTAGTTTAGAGGATAAGAACGTGAAACAATTGCGTATTGACCATCTCTTAATTGGAAATGGAAAATTGGTTAAATTATTTGCAAGGAAAATTTTGGAGTTTATGTTGGATGGATATTGTAAAAGTATTGCAAGGGTTTCTTTATGGAATGATGGACATGGTTTGACAGAAAAGATGGGACAATTGATGGGACTTTTGGAATATGAAATGAATACTGTTCAAAGGGTTATAGCCTCATTGGAATAGAACGAAAAAATTCAAAACTAGTTATGCAACCATGTTTTTAGATAAATAGGGTGATAAAGTTAACTTATACAGTAGTTGCTCTACATTAGACTCTACAAAACTTAGACCACAGTAACTACATAAAACACCTTATTGTAAGGTAAAAGATAAACTCTTTAATATAAATCTTACAAATCAAGCATTACAAGGTAGAGCTATCGTATTATAGTTCTTTTACAACTTGACAACTGATGTTTTGATGTCTATATCAGGCCTTAGTTTACAATTTGCCCTGGAAGATAATTATCTTCAGTTGCTGAGAATTCCTTTTCAATACTTTCAATCAAATCTTTATCATCTTCATTGTATAAATCATTTACATATTCTTTAATTTCTTCGTTTGTTTCTTGAGTATCATCGTTGCTTCTGCACAACACAAAATGTAGAAAAAGTAAACATCACATCAGTGATTTCATTTCCAGTCATACAATATTATTCAATGGATAACAAATAATGACAACTTATATTCACCTACTTGTCTAATTTTCCGTTGTTTTTGCTTGAACATAAGTCTACGTGATCATCATCATTTTTTGTTGTTGCATCTTTTTTCTCTCCAGTATTTGCTGCTCGAAATTTTTCCACGTCAATGATTTTTGTAGCATCGAATCCCTCTTCTTGATACTGCTGTAGTTAAGAAGTTTTGCGTGGTTTACATATGACTGTAATTTCCGTAAAGATGGAGTCGAGATCTTTCTCGACAGTCGAATTACGAGTGTATAATTTAACTTGCACTACATGTAGACATTATTCAGAATATTTGTCGGTTTGAAAATGAAACATACCTGGTGTGAAGTATTGTTCACTTCGTTTGAAGAATCATGATATGAAATTTCGCTTTGCGAATCCTCTTCATACGCGACTTCTTTTCCATCAATATACCTTGCTTTGTCATCTACCTTATTCTTCTCATATTCTTGTTCATACAACAAGTATTCATCGTTGCTTTCATTTTGCTTTGTTCGTAAGTCTTGAAGGAAATTTTTTTCTTTTTTTGACGTTTTTTTCCCCCATGCTACTACTTGCTTCAGTTCTTTCGGTTCAGGTTTAGTCGTGTCTTGTGCTTTGAGATGAACTAAAGCGGGAATCTTTACCTTTGGTTTCTCTCGTTTTGAGTTGAGAACCTAGGTTAACAACATAGTAGTTAGTGCTAGTCGATTTTATGGAACAAATTTAAGATTGTGCTTTGTGTAATTTGATTTATTAAACTTGACGTTTAGCGGAGCGATCACTGGAGGCTGGAGCAATTCTTTTGCGTTGGTTAGGATGACGTCGATAAGTTTTTACCTCTACAGAATCGCACGGTGAAATAACACCATTCTCATTCTCCCTTTTATCCTCGTTTTTAATCTCTTTTGGTTTCTTTGTCAGTTGTAGCACTTCATGACCTTCTTGCCATGCAACTGAATTCATATTCTCTTCTCCGTTTTCCTCCACGACTTCTGTATTCGTCCGTGAGGCACCGCAACCCATACTCCAACTTCATATTCACATCCTAGGAAAACAAACTACTAGCTCTCTGCTCTGAGCAAACAACGCAAAATTTTAATGGAACTTGTTTGAGTATATTATTTAGATTTCGAAATTCTGATCGCTCTTCTAATTAACTTGCGTCAGTAATTGTTATGAAGCTTCAAAATAATGCTCGCGCAAATACAAGTGAACATTATTTGCACAAAGTACGGTGAAGGTTAATCTGCGCTATGCAGTTTTGTTGCTTCGGGATATACATGATGTTTGTTTGGAGTTATGTTAGTTTTGCCTAGTTTGGTCTAGTCTTGATTTCATGGGAAAGCTCGTTTTAATTACTTTGGTGAAATTTGTATTGAACGTTATTCATATTTTTAATTAATTGTTTGTGAGCATTTTTCCATTTGCCTTGTTGGCTGCAAGATTTTTCCATTCTTGAGTAACGCTCAGCAATAAGATGAAAATCATCTTTATATAAGCATTTTTTTTGTGAGAGTTACGCTGAACAAGCTCTTACTATGGTCATCAGAGAGGTTTGAATTTGGTGGGTAAGATTTTGAAATGTTTTAAATGATTGTAAATGCCCAACTGTGCCTCAGGCATGTAATCAATTGAATCACTGTGCAAATGGCACAAAAAGAGCGCACTTTTTGCGCATTTGAGTTACGTCTTGTAAAGTTGATCAAGAAGTTATGCAAAGCAGCATTAACGGTGCTAGTGCAGTTTAGCAACTAGCGGACACCTACGCCGCTGACCATCCAAAAAATGTATTATATAAGAACGCTGAGCCCGCAACCCCACCAGCGTCGTGCCCTGCGTTCTTAATAATATGGCCTTAATAATGCTCTCTAGCACAGAATTACTTCCGCGATTACAACCACTGACATATCTGACGCAATCGGAAACGAACGTCAGCATTTAGTATAGGCCTCAGTGGTGTAGGCCAATCAGGAAGCTTTATTCATGTATTCGGGGTGGTCTGTGGTGTACTTAAGGGCGCCTATGACATTATTACTTCCCTTGTTCACTTTCCGCCATTATCACGTAGTCACTTTCACTTGGCGTAATCGGCTAGTTTACTCCGTTGATAATTTAAGAAAAACAAACCAAAAAAATATAAAAAATTCAAGAATTGTTAGCCAGCAACTAACAGGAACAAAAAATAAACAAAAAAATCGAAAAACTGTTGAAAAAACCAAAAAAATCGCTTGAGAAGAACCGAGTCAGAAACGTGTCTAGTTTTACGAAAGCCGAATTGAAATCAAGATGAATACAAATAATTCACATCCAATGGCGATGGTGACGCTTTACGTGGGAGATCTAGCCCCTGATGTCAACGAAGCAGTACTTTTTGACAAATTTAGTGCAACTGGGCCTGTTGTATCTATTCGAGTTTGCCGTGATTTGGCAACACGCCGATCCTTGGGCTACGCTTATGTCAACTTCAGCCAGTCTGCGGACGGTAAGACTCGTTAAACTCTCCTAGTGCCTAAAATCTGTACGAATAATACTTCTTCTATATCAAAAAATGTGTTTACTTACTGAAAACGTGTAGAAACGACGTGATATTGTGTTATCTTACAGCGGAACGAGCTCTCGACACAATGAATTTTGAACCTATCAAAGGACGGCCATGTCGCATCATGTGGTGTCAGCGAGACCCTTCTTTGCGAAGATCTGGTGTGGGCAATATCTTCATCAAGAACTTGGATAAAAGTATCGATAATAAGGCTTTATACGATACTTTCAGCGCCTTTGGTAACATTTTATCTTGCAAGATTGCACTCGATGAAAATGAAGTGTCCAAAGGGTTTGGCTACGTGCATTTTGAAACGCAAGAAGCAGCCGATCAGGCCATCGAAAAAGTGAACGGCATGTTGTTGAACGACAAGAAAGTGTAAGTTTTCCAATAAATTGTTTAAAGATTTCGATGTTGTATATTTTAACTCGGGGAAGAAAATGTTAGAAAAGCTAGCTACACGTGTCATGTATGTGATTGTGCAATACAAAGGGAGTGTCTATGATTTTGCAGTAAATGCAAAACCCATGACCGTTTTCTCGCTTCGAGTTCTTGACACAAATTTACAGGGGAACAAGGCTTGATAGCCATATGAAGGAATTATAACATTGCTATAACGTGCACTGTTTTCCCAGTTTTGCCTTGTTTGGTAAAAGTATATATTTTTTTCAACGTTCAGGTTTGTGGGCAAGTGGATGTCAAGAAAGGAACGTTTGGAGCAGTATGGTGATCAGCCCAGGAAATTCACAAATGTTTATGTGAACAACTTTGATGAGGATTTCACAGATGAAGACATGAAGAAACTGTTTGAGAATTTCGGTGAGATCCAAAGCATGAAAATCATGCGGCATGAAGATGGTCGGAGCAAGTGCTTCGGTTTTGTCAGTTTTGCCGAGCCTGAGAGTGCTCACCAGGTAAGAGAACCAGCAAGACTTGTACATGGTGTGGTGTAAATATTCAAAATGTGATCTTTATAACGTTTTTAGGCTGTGGAAGAGATCAACGAAAAGGAGGTAAATGGACGAACTCTGTACTGCGGGCGTGCTCAGAAGCGAGTCGAACGTCAGGCAGAGCTTCGTCGCCGCTTCCAGCAGCAGAAAATGGAAAGAATCAACCAGTTTCAGGGTGTCAACTTGTACATCAAGAATCTTGAGGAGACAATTGACGATACTCGGCTTCGCAAGGAGTTTGAGAGCTATGGAACAATTACAAGTGCGAAAGTGATGAGAGACGATAAGGGAAACTCTAAAGGTCTGTGGTTAATGCAAGCTATTGGCCTAAAGAAGTTGTCAACTTTATCCATATATTTAGTGGTAATAATAGTTTGATGTGAGTACATGTAAAATTGAAATAAATTCCTTCTGTTTCCTTGCAGGTTTTGGCTTTGTCTGTTTTCAATCTCCTGAGGAAGCAACAAAAGCAGTGACTGAGAAGAATGGTCAAATAGTACTGACTAAACCTTTGTATGTTGCTCTTGCCCAACGGAAGGAAGAGAGACAGGCACAACTGGCTGCTCAGCATATGCAGCGTGTTGCTGGCAGAATGATACCACAAGGAACACAACCAGTTGGCCAGATGTTCACTGGAGGATTCTATCCAGCCATGGCTACTTTCCCACCTGTAAGGCAGTCTGTCATAAAAGTCAACATATATATAAACAGTATTCTGCCATTTCACAGATAATAGATTTGTTACAATTTACTCATTGTTTATTCATTTCTATGGTCATTATTTCAGGGGCAGCGGCCAGCCATGTTCCCTCCTCAAGTTCTGCGAACAAGATTCCCCACACAGCAAGTGCGAGGCCAGCCAGGTGCCTACTCTGGCCAAATGATGAATCGTGCTCGCATGCAGCGCACAGGCCCTCGTCCTGTTGGCCACAACCAGCAACAATCTCGTGTTGGATCAGCTGGAAACATGCCTAGCATGCAAGGACAACGTGTAAACCCAGTGCAGCCAGCTGGACCTCGAAAGAATGCCTACAGGCCAGCTGTGAACCAAGGCAGTGCTGGCCAGCCTGCTACAGCCAATGCTCCACCTGCTCAGGCTGGTATTGCCATTCCAGTATGTACCTTTTTCTTTCACTTGTGTAAAACCATTAAAATAGCACTTGACTGTCTCGTGACTGAGATGTCTGAGCCAATCATTTAAATTCATCAGAGTCCCTGGATTATTTCTCAGAGTGTATTATTATCTTCTGCTAGGGTCAAGAAGTTCTCAACCCCTCAGTGTTGGCTCAAGCGTCTGCGGCAGATCAGAAACAGATGCTTGGTGAACGTCTCTTCCCTCTGATCCAGCAAACTCACCCTGAGCTGGCTGGCAAGATAACTGGCATGTTACTGGAGATTGACAATGCTGAATTGCTGCATATGCTTGAGTTCCGTGATGCTCTGTCTGCCAAGGTTGAAGAAGCTGTCAATGTGCTCCAAGCCCATCAAGCACGGGAAGAACAACCCAAGAAGTAATTTGTCAAGAAAAAAGCTTAAAAAAGAAAAAACCCTGGACGAGACGTATTATTTTTTCTAAGTTCATTCATGTATTGTTTTAAGTTTGTTGGGAATTCATGACATTATTAAACTCTGTTTAACTCTGTGTCTGGTTTTTATTTCTTTTGTCTGGTTTAATGGTTGTGCCTGTCAGGTTGTTTTTCTACTGACAGACCATTTTGCTTTGGACGTAACCATAAATATTCGAGCAAAAATTTGCTGATTTTCTTGTTTGGAATGTGAAGGTGAACTGCAGTGTTAGGGTATCTGGGACATGTATGAATGAGTGAATACTTTATGAATTAATCACTAGAATAGTAGAAGACCTATTACCAACAAATGGCGCTCATTCTCTGCCCATTAATATTGTTAATGTCGTTTAATTAGTGTGATTTGCAAAGAAAATGTGGCCGATACGTGGCTAAGCGCGCCAAAACATCCCGGGTTTCACCAACTGACCTGTAAATATAACTGGACAATATGCAGCTGGATATCCAACCGCATTCTGATTGGCTGTTATACTTTTTTTCACATGTGATTGGTTGATAACTTGGTATGGCGGGCGGTTTACAATGTCGTGAGCAAATTTCAAATGAAATCTACACATGTGAATACAAACATCAGTGTCTTCGCTGTAATTTGTGAAGTTCTGTGCTGTTTTTGCCTTTTGAGACGATTGCAGCGTAATTTCTTGATATTTGAGAGTTCATTGATTCATACACGATGGCTGAAGGAGATCTTTCGAGCGGAACCCAAGTTATTTCGCAGTCCTTGGAGAAGATGTGTGTCACGACTCCAGCGGGCAAGAAGGTGTCGAAGTACAGCAACAAAGCATGTTTTGAAAGCAAGTTTGAAGAACCGTTGAGCCCTCCACCTACTGTAGATACGAAGCAGAAGCGAGAACGAAGCGAGTCTTTGATGCTATCCCAAACAAATGATCAACTAGCGACCAAACGACGACTACGCAGTAGATCAAGACTTGGTCTTGCGCCAGAAGAAATTTCCTCGGCGTTTATGAGTCCACCTTGCAGCTCGTTTAAACCTCGAACTCAGAGCAGATCTCAGTTGTTCAATTATCCTGAAGAGCTAGGCAAGATTGAAGCTAGTTCAATTTACATGAC
Organism: Phenganax stokvisi; assembly: GCA_025400075.2. Lineage (NCBI taxonomy): Eukaryota > Metazoa > Cnidaria > Anthozoa > Malacalcyonacea > Clavulariidae > Phenganax > Phenganax stokvisi. The sequence continues at coordinate 22,344 of JAODVQ020125934.1, forward strand.
ACCTGCTTCCGAGCCAAGAGAGCCATTGCTTCGTAAGGATGTAAATATTTTTCATGATGCCGCAAATTTTTCAAACTATGAAGAAGGAAGGTTGTCCACGCATCCCAGTGACAGCAGTGACGAAGACACAGCTCATTGTTTGGAAGATAAAACAAGGACAAAACTAAATTTTGAACAGTATACAGACATTAAAACTACAAAAATAGCTGTAAGTCCTGAACAATGTGTGATTGGCAAACGTATTGGAGAAAAAAAGGTCGATTTCATTGAAGAACTTGTCCATATGAACTGTGAAGAGATTTGTAGGCAGATATTTGAGAGCTTAGAACCACGGGACCTGCAAAGGTACTTACTCACCTTAAGGTTCGTTTATATGGGTGAGTTTTGCTCCAATTGTTCTCATGTTGAATGATGTGATAGATTGGATAACTGGCAAAAACACTTGATTGGACAATTTTGCCAATGCACTTGCCAGCCAACCTATTCAATCGCATATGCTGAAAGGAGAACAATCACAGCAAAATCTCTTGTGTAAACAGGCCTTTAGCTTCTTTACTTCACAGCAGAAATATGTGTCGGACACCTGAATTTACCATGTTGGACATGTTTGACAACTTTTCTATTCTCTAGAGTTGCTTCTGTATCAAAACTGTGGAGAAGAATTTGCAAGAAAGACCGGATTGCCTCACCAAGGCTTGATCAGTATATTTCTGGTCGAAAACACCATGTCATGCAGAAAGGAAAGGTATAGTATATGAAATTTGATTTTCAGGAATTTGTAAAGTTTTGATCTGCAGAGCATCACAGTCTTGTTAACATGCTGTTCTATCATACTTCAGGAGAACCTTGGCCATCACACAAAGTTTGACTATTCTGTTCCTCAGCGACATCCTTTCTCAGTCAAAGATCACAACACAATCTGGACTCCGAATCAAAAACAGTCAACCTCTGGGATTGTGGCGGTCAAAACGAACCTTATGTCAACTTATGAAAGAATCAAATGTCCATCTTGTGGTTCACCTTCAAGGAAAACTGAAAATGAGATGTGTGAGTGTGATGAATGTCAAGGAACGTTTTGCACTTTGTGTCTGAAGAAAGTTGATAAAAATCACAAGGCTGGCAATTGTGGAATAAAATTAAGTAAATCCAGAAAAAACAAGGAGGCAATTGGGTCGAAAAAGAGCAAAAATCGCTTAAAAAGATTCTAGTATTAAGCAATATTGAAATAGGAAAACCTCGAAAATTCATATAGTATAGCATAGATAGGCTTTTTTCAATTGTAGTTAAAAATTCTAAAACAAATTTCATAATAGAAAATAATTGAAACATTTTATAAAAAGTGTCAAAGTTTCAGAGCAATTATTTCATTGTTTTAGAGAGTGCATATATGCTAATGTCATGAAAGGTTGCTGATCTTGTAAAAATACTATTTGTGACATTCACCGCTTTCTAAAATAATGAGTACTTTATAAGTTTGCATTTTTGCAGACTTTTATCTTGCTTACCTAGTTTTGTATTTACTCAGTAGTCATACTGTTAATAGCATGCTTTGTATATATGTACTAGTATTGTATATTTGTACAGTTTGCCAATATTGAAAGTATAGTTGAAATATATTTCAACGAAAAATGCCTAACACGTTTTGTTTTCGTTGCCTAGGGTTCAACATTGTTACTGGTTTTTTCCATGTGCAGAACTTTTTGCAGAATTATTGATTTTAATTAAGCATAATTAAGTGACTATTAATTTAACGTCTAATTAGAAAGGCCAGCTACCTCTTCTACTCAGCAGCTGATAATTGTGTGCAACAATCCATTTGACAGTTAAAACTAAAAACTAATTCCATTAACATTATAGTGGCATTGACTATCCTCCCCTGATCTTTCTTTCGCAGAAAATTATTTCTGAACGAATCAGAATCAGTTCACTGATCAGAACATTGGTACATTAAAACACGTGATATATATTGTCCAATCATTTTACTATTCCTAGTGTCTTCGAATGCGCGGTTTCGGCGGGAAAATATTTCATGATTTTTCGTTTCAAAATGGCCCCGCACCTGAGCCAGCTGAAAAAATCTGGTCAACCAATTGAATTTTCCATCATTTTAAGCAGTTCATTTCATCTTTCAAGAATGTTAAGCAATGAAAATACTTCATTACTCGTCCTGGGAATCATTTAGTGCGTGACTACGAGCGTAGTTTGTCATGAAATTCGATTGAAAACGATACGAATTTTCCCTTAAATGAAGATAATGTTTTGTTGAGAAGTAAAGGTATATATATTTTTGTGTTTGGTACTTGTGTATCTGTTGTTTAACATTTTTCTATGAATGCATAGTCTGTAGATTGTTTTTTAGTTGTATTTTTAATGTTTTTTGTGTACAATTTTCGAACAATTGCAACGTCTACAAAATGTAGCTCTATGGTAAAATGACAGTTCAGCTAGTTTGCTTAAAATTTTATCATCTTTTGTGCAAAAGTATGGGTGCAAGATGGAATATTGTTGTGCACAAATATTAACCATAAGTATAAAATTATTGTAAACAAATAATGAGCAATCAATACTTTAGACATACAAGTGTTGATTGAGCCAAATTAAGGTAGCGATTATTATTTTGCCCACGTTCTTCCAGTTTTCTAAAGTTTTCCAGTTAAAATGAAGTACAAATTCCAATCAACAAGGTGCTGCACTGCGGAGTAAATTATCATCAGATGCAGCAGAAACTAAGCTCAGTCTTCTCTCTTCCTCGTTGTTCTCATTGTCTGATCCTTCGATGTATAGCAAGGCATCGTCGTCCTCATATGATGGCAGACTCATGTAGTTTATGGTGGCGTCGTTTCTATGACGACTTCTCCTGAAATTACATTTATGGTAGACTGTTTAGGATTTGTTGTCAAACTCCCTTGGCTAACAAAATCTTTACAGTATCCAAACAATATAGTATAGAGTATAATAATAGCATTTATTGAACTGCCTCCATTAAGCCTAACCATGGAAAAATATTACGTTTGGTAAAGTCTAAAGACATACATGGCTTTTACCATTCAGTATGCTCATTAATGCAAAGCTGTAGGCTTGGAATTGTTGAACTAGCATACACTGGCGATACTGAATACTTTCATAAAAAATTGGTACCGGTACCTTCGACGCCAAAATATTACAGCAGTTATGACAAGAACAGCTAGGACTCCAACAACGGCAGAGATAACATAATACTTTGTCTTTGAATCTGTTGAGCGTCCTTTATGGTAGCTAATTGAGCCTCTTCCATGGTAGCTACTTGAATCACTTGGTGTGGTACCTAATGATGAAAATTGTCGTGAAGTGGTTTGGATGCAAGAGCTTCACGCTGAGCAAGCATTAAAATTGCTTGGTATTAGCTAGACGGAGCAAAATTAGAGTAAAGTAGGGTCCATTGGAGTGTATTGTCACTGAATGATTAAACCAACAATTCAATTGGTGTCGATAATTTTAAATGTGCAATAGTCTCTCCTTGACAAGTAAAATCTGGTAATAGGCAAAGAGAAAATAATCTTGATTGATAGCATGTCAATAAAAACACAATACAGTTACCAGGATGTGCACGATGATGGAAAGGGGCGATTGTTATGTCAACTTTGTCACTCAGAGGTGGTATCCCTTGGTCCTTTGCTTCAACTTCCACCACCAAAACTACATCACAGCAGGGAAGTTCACCATGAACATAGATATCTCCCGTGGTTTGATTAATTGAGAAGATGCCATCATCTTTATATAAAAATAATGAGCACAAGATTAACCATAGGAAAGATAGGACACAAAAATATAACACTTTTCTTAAAAGAGCTAATGAAGAAAAAAAATTATAGAAAAATAGTTTCAGTTTAGCTTGAAGTCTTAAAATAGCTATAACTGAGCAAAGAGCTGAGAAGCTAGTAATGGACTTTATCTTATTTTTCTAACTTACCATTTCGGAGGTAGTATCTTATTTCGCCATTTGTGCCATTGTCTTTGTCAATTGCTTGAACATGTGCGATTTTCCTTAAGCCACCGTGCTGCAAAGTCATGAAATAATTCATGTTATTATGTAAAACAACTCTAGTCATATGTTCTGATCGCGCATGTTTTGTTTCTCTGTCAAGTCTCGTTGGATAAGTCTTGTTGTTGCTGTTTGTTGTTATTTACTTCTGCTTCAAGTTGCTTACGTGATGCACATATATAGTATCCTTGGGAAAGTCATATATCTTCGGAGAATTATCGTTCACGTCTTTAACATGAATTGTCACATCAGTACAAGAACTTCTTTTGTCATCTTTTATATCTTGTACACTCACGACAAACGTATGTTCTTGTGCACGTTCGTAGTCTAACTCTGAAGCCAAAGAAATTTTCCCATTGTCCTTATCAATGCTGAACATTCCTCTGTTTGTTGGCAAGGAGTATTTCACTTTTCCGTCATACAATACGTTAACCTGTAGCAACTACATAAAGTAGAAAAGTGCGTCAAATTGGGTATCCTTAGTACAAGATGATCATGGTTGAGTTATAACTAAGCAACTTTAACGTATTTCAAACTTGAGATCCAGTGTAGCCTGTGTAGGTAATGCTTTGAAGATGATGTTGGTTGGATAAAGTAGTTGAAATATTCGTTCACCAACTGTACCAAAATAAATAGATTAACAAAATCATACTTCTTTATTTTTCTTCGCGTTTTCAGGGATCGTAACTTCATAATGTGACTTCAAAAAGTTAGGTCTACTCGTATCCACATCTCTGGCTGTTACAAACACAGTCGTGAGGTTGTAATCCTCTGTTTCTTCTGGTTTATAGACATATCGCGCCCCAATATCTAAGATGTATTTTTCTTTTGTAACCTGTAACATAGATGACAAAGTAGTTTAAGGGTAAAGCACATTTTCCTACGACTTTGGGCAACAAAACTACACTTAGCAAGGAGGAAACGTTAACTACATTATCTATATCTTTACACTGAATAATTCTATTAGTTCTAAATTCTTCTTGCTAGATATCAGTAAGGGTCATCTGTTAATGATCCAGTGTTACGACAGGAAAAAGCGTAAACTGAGCTATACTTATACTGCATAGTTATTCTATCAGTTCTTAGCTATTCTTCGTTAAGATCCAGGAAGAATCATCTCTTATTGATCCAATCGTACTACAGGAGGAAACCTAACCTAAAACCAATTTTCTTTCTACCATCGATCTACGCATGCTAGTTAAATACTATTATAAGAATTTTTAGAAGACTTACTTTGCCGACTGTTCTTATCATTCCACTCCTAGAACCAACGCTGAAGACTGAGGTGTCACCATTGACAATCCAATATTTTATACCTCTGCGTTCATATGTGTTAGGATCATGTGCATCAACAGTCACAACCGTCGTTCCTATTGGAGTTCCTTTGATAAGGTAAGCACTGTAGCTAGGATGCTCAAACACTGGGTGTTTATTCGTATGGTTAAGCTCTTTCTCAAATTCTTGTACTTCAAACACAACTGTCACGTAAGCACTTCGTGGTGGGTTGCCTTGATCAGTGGCTATCACTGTGAAACGATAACTGCAAGATATAATAAGTCTTAGTAAAATTTTTGAATTGTTTGTCAATTACAAAGTGCACATTGATCGCTAATGAGGTTTTAATTTGACTTCCAATACTACTACGCACTGCGAAGACGCAATGAGATGCGGAAGCAGTAAAGGCTGGTTTTCATTACTCGCGGACAGACTGCGACACTCGGCGATGTTAAGATTACGACAGATGCCGAGAATTGCAAACAGTATAAAAACCGCTTGTTATAATGCATCGGCGAATGTGGTCGATTGCTGTGGGCTATCGTGGCAAAACAAAGCGTTTGTTTCGTCACGACGGTGGGCGAGTGCCGCAGATACGTCTGTCTGCCAGTGATAAAAACCAGCCTTAATAAAGTCGTAAACTACACGTGATTACCCTACTTTATGTATGAGGTTGCCTCTTCAATTATGATTGATGGAACAATGATCAATCATCGTTGCATATAGATTAGAACTCACCAAAAGCCTCTTACCCAGGCCCTGCTATTATGTTGTGTTTTTACGCTAATCGGCTATTGTACATAGATCTTATTGCTTAGATCAGCCACTGATCTACATGTAATAGTTGAACAGCGTAAAAAGATTATATATAATAGCAGCACTTGGGTACAAGGTTGACTTACTAAGGTCTCGACAACTTTTCTTGGCCTTTAAGTGATATAACTCCAATATCTTTATCAATCACAAAGATGTAACTATCACTTGAGTACTCCAAACTGTAAGTAATCTTTCCATTCTGGGCTGCATCGTCATCGTTCGCTGTTACTTGAATCAAATCTTCGCCTGGGAGTTTGCTTTTTGGTATAGTAGCACTATAAATTTCTTTCTCAAACACTGGCAAGTTATCATTCGAATCAAGGATATCCACGTGGATAGTAGTATTTGCTACAGCTGCGTCATCGTACTTCAAGTTTCTACATGTGATCTCAATGTCGTATTTTGAAGTCGTTTCTCGGTCCAGTTTTCTTCTGTATGCACGCAGTTTAAAGAAATCGTCGTCATCACCATAACCCCAGAAAACTCTTGTGCTCACTACCATGAACGCATTGTCACTGTTACCTTAAAAAGATTGTTTGATGTCAACACTCACGTGTCTTCATTACACACTATTGTTACTACTTTGGTTTAGTAAAATTAAAAGTCACTGCAACTTTCCTTCGATATTTCTGAAAATTGTGGCATAGACCTATCTCGTTGTGCTCTGTATATATTCATTAACCTACCGCCAGTGATTGAGCAGTTGATTCGTCTCATCCAATAGTAATAGTAGTGGCCAGGTTTCTTCAGTCTTGCACCAAATTCCAGAATATCTACAAAGCCATCACTACTCGTGCTGTTCTTCTCTGGCACGTCGTACGTTCTGTTGCCGTATGAGTCCGAGAAGATTACAGTGGGATCTGAATAGAGAGAAATTTAAATTGGTCATTTTGTTGGGAAATGTGTCTGGCTGTAAGCGTACAGCCATAGGTGATTTGGTTAGAAGACTTGATCAAGGTCTTTTTTTTCTTTTGTTCGGTGTTGTACTATTATCACGATAATATTATATCTTACCAATCATATGAATGTCTGTGAATGTTGATTCAGTGACAATTCCATTCATTGTTGCAACACACTGCACGCTTATTGATGATGAGTTCAATGTTCTTGTGTCCAGAATATTTTTTTCACTCACTACCGTTTTCTGAAGTGAAAGATGATAAAGCTTTGTTAAATAATGAAGATGAACACTTTGATCAAGTCTACAAAATATATCACTAATAATCATTAGTGCAAATCAGTAGCCGGGACCTAACTTTTGGGGGGACGAATACATTTTAGAAACGTCAGGGGGCATGATCACTCAGGAAAATTTTCAGTTTTCAAAGTGAGATGCCCCCCAACTTATTTCTAGCCGGTTTTCAACGTTTTAAAAATGTGGTTCTCAAATGAATAGGGGGGCTAAGCCCCCCCTTGCCCCCCTTGGCTACGCCTATGCAAATCACTACGGTACAAATCGGTACAAATCGGTACAAATCGGTACAAATCGGTACAAATCACTAACTGTTTCATATGTGATATAAGCTTTCCATTGATATGTGATGACATGTTTTCCCACAGCTTTGCAAGTCAAAATCGGTGAGCCAGGTTTATCTTCTCGTATGGAGATATCTGAAGAACGTGGAAACTCAATGATATGAGGTCCAATGTTTGGCCACAATGTGAACGCTTTTTCACCACTACCTGAAAAGCAGGAAACTCGTAGAAGTTATTCCATGTCTAGTTTAACGCAGGCTCTACGCCAAAGCACACTTTAAACTTACTTAAGAAAGTTGCAACAAAAGTGCTGCCAGCCCCAAGCTTCACTCCTTTACATCCAACTGAATCGTGAGCGAATATGACAGTCACGCCTTGCCATCTCTTCAATCTTAACGTTGTGGTGAAAGATAGAGTCGTTTTTGGTCCAACGAAACTTTTTGTGTCGGAAAAACTGAGCACGTTGCTATCCACAGCTAATGCTAATTTAACTGCGCAATTGTCATAATGCTCTGACTTGCCCATGACTTGAAGTTTCACTATAAACATATATATCCCATCTTGCGGAGAAACAAACGCATCTTCTTCGAGATGATCAAGTCCATTTTGAAAGAACATTTTAGACTTGGGTATATCAGTTTTCCAACCTTTGACCACATATTGAATTTTGTTATAATAATCATTACTATAATGGTAGTGATACCAGTGATACATCTCGTTTCCTGCTGTTGGTAATTCTCGTTGATCTGCTTTCAAAACGATGGAAGAGAATCCAGTTATAGTCCCAGATGTACCCAAATAGAAGGCAGAGAATCCTGATCGGTTAGTCACTGTTATACCAAGAGATGTTCCAAATTCAACAGAGAGTTCATCCCCTGCTTTAAGATACAGTAATTCAGAGCCATGAACTGTACTAACGCTGGTTTTGTTTACGCTTGGTAAATGATGATAGAAGCAACCTGTCTTTAAACCATCACTAAGATTATCTATAACTTTTCCATCAATAGTGAAACAGAAATTAAAATCACACGAATCACTATGACGTACAACTAAGTTCAATGATACGATGTAGTACCCAGTGTATGTTGCCGTATGTTGGCCAAATTGTGCGTTACTGCTGCTGGTATGACATGCGTTGTCATAATTTAGAGATTTATCAGATTTAAACTGTTGTTTCTGGCCAACTTTAAATGTTGCATCCTTTTGTACAGTGGTAATGACCACACTAGACATGTCCAAGTCGGCCATAAACTGGACTGACAACCAATACGAGTAGCCGTAGTAATAATAATAGGAGACGTTTCCTTCCAACTTTACAGTATCTCCTTTGTTCAATTTAACGAACGCATGTGAAGCTATGTATTTCTTTGGTGTGCTTGTGGTGTCACTAAAATATAGTGGTGATCTGTAGAATGTACATGGTGATGATGAACTATTGCTAGCGAATGAGATGTGAAGATCTTCTCCATTGCTGTCATAACCAACCAAAGCTATCATATAAAGACCGCTTCTCTTAACACTGGCGTGTCTTTTACCGTACAGGCGTGAATATTCGACATCTTGGATAAAATGTTGAGCATTAGATGTGTAATAATGCGATGGAGAGAAAGTGCGGACAGTCTTGCTACCAGAATAACCATATTCCATGTCATACTCTGCTCGAAATCCTGGATATACTTGCGTCTCATCCACACGAAATGCAAAAATTCCACCGGCCTGTGCAAAAGTGATTTCACTGGCAGTTTTGCATTTCATTTTGATATCAATATCTTGTTGACTTCTCAAATCTAGCAAGCCTTGTAAAGACATACTAAATGTCCCTTCAGGATTCGTTTCGTTTGCCGTCAACTTCATATCTTGATCAACAAATAGACCAACTTGCACCACAGTCTTACTATTGTTTGATTTCATCGCCAAATTCAGAGATGTAACGTAGAAACCTGTTTTTGAAATCTGGATTCCTTTTGCAGTAATCTTACCAAGATCATTGGCATACAATAAAAGATTCCACTTACTGCTATCAATCAGAGCCCATTTTGGTGAACAAATTGATGTAGTGTTTGTTTTAACATACGCTTTCAGTGCGGTCAAGTACCGGTTAGCATTCCCAATAAATAGTCCAGAAGAAACAGTACACTCTGGTTGCCATTTCAGATCTGATTTTGAAGCTGTTGCGGAGATATTGTAATAGAAATTAGCGTTATAGCTAAGATCTGAGCCGAAAAGAGTGAAATGGGACTTTTTATGATCTGTGCTGTACACCATCGTATTCTTATCTTTTGATCCAACAATCGTAGCCATCATGCCATCATCTTTCATGTTCATCTCCACGTTGTTAAGCAAAATGTAAGCGTTGTTCGCCCCGGTTTTGAAAGATTTGGCTTGTGTTGAGTAAAAAGCATTACTTTGGAAATAACTTGTGTCAGGAACAGTGAAGTTATTGAATGATTCTACTTTAGTTACGCCAGTTTTAGTTGTGTATGTACTGCTTGTCTTGTAAAGCAGTTTGAAAGCCGGGTGAGATCTTGGATCACCAATGAAAGTGATCGTGAGTGCGCTTGAAGTCAGGATTTTAACTGTTTGTCTAGTTTTTTCCGTCATTTTGACTTGAACACCAAGATTATTCGTTCCTTTCAAGTTCACTAATGTTGACACACTACATGTGAACAACGTTTTTGCTTCGCCTCGACGACATGTGCTTCCAACAACTTGCTTATTGTTCATTGTCATTTGCGATTCAAACTGTCCGCCGGCGGCTTTCACCTGCACCGCCAAACTATACGAGATCAAATATAGTCCAGGGATTTCAACTTGGATATCTTCTTTGTTTGCATCAAAGAAAACATTATTCCAGTTTCCTTCAGGCTTGTGTGACCAGTCTGGCACCTTTGGGAAAAAAGTAATCTATCAATGCTGACTGTGAGACCTAAAAGACTGTAGGAGAACTCTAATTAACTCTAATTGACTAAAAAGAGTTCTAATTAACTTAAAAGTGTTTTAAGTGAACCTGAAAGCGTTTTTATTACCGCTGAAAAGTTCTTAATGACTGCAAAAGGTTCTACCATACATTCTTCACGGAGGGAATCCATATTACCTTGACTGCTTTTGCGTTTGGCGGAAACTGGAAAGGTTTGTCCAGTTGAAACACAGCTGCAGGCCAGAGTGAATAGGTGTTCTGGAGGATAATTTGCAAAGTCGTGTTGTTTGTTACTGTGTATTTCTCATCAGACTTCACTTGTATTTTCAATGTGTCATTAATATCCATGTTGAGCAACAAAGTGTTTTCAAAATAACAATCATTCTCTTCCTTGGCGAAACTAGCATCTGGACCAACAGCCTTGTATGCGCTCTCGGTCTTCATTAACACTCGCACTGAAGCCGTGGTACATATGTTAAGGTACAACGCGAATGTGATTTGATAGATGCCTGATTTAGGGCTCACAAATTCACCATGCTGTAGTTCAACGTTGCCATACTTCTTGGAAATTGTATCCCATCCGTTTAAAGTGGACCATGTGTTTGCAGATAATGTTGACGAAGAGTTGTACTCCGTTGAGATACCTGTGAATATAGGGGTTAGCTTGGAAGAAGGAAAAGAAATATTTTTACTGAGAAAGAAACTTTCAAGTGAAAGTATCACAACATTTATTATACCTGGTGTTAATTTAGAAAGTTGTCCTTTCGAATGAACAAAGAAGGTGGACGATGAAGTGACATACAAATAAGTATCCTGTTCACTCTTGATAATCACTGAGATTGTTTCGTGTTCCATCAAATTGTACACTCCTTCTAAGATCACAGAATCCGTGGTCTCAACTTGCTTAGTCCTGGTAACCACTGCAGTTTTATTGTTAATAAGAATACTGCACGTGATAGGAAGTGGGTTATCATAATGATTGAAGTTGAGGTTGACAAGCACGTGGTAGAGACCGTTGCGAGGCACCATGAAGCTTCCTGTACAGAGTGGAATAAGGATAGATGTGATGGTTTGTAAGTGACATATTGATAATTTGTTTTGATGATTATTAGCTGATTATTGAGGATGTTGAAGACTTAAGCTAGCAATGATTTTAGAAATGAGGATTATATTTGTGGTTATCGTTGAGGATTTTACAAAAGCACATTTAATATTAATCTGATACAGCTTTAGATAACGAAAACTTCGTTGTCTTAAAAATAGCGTTGTCCTAAAAATCAACCTTCATTGCCAATTTGCCAGCATCCAATTTAAACGCACAAAGTGTTTTCGTAACGACTTGATTTTTCTTAGTATTTGTTGAAATGATTTTGAAAGACGATACTTTTAATGAAAGGATTCTGGTTCGAGAATCAATCCAACATGAACAACAAATATCACATACCTTCAGACATTCCCGAAGCTTTTTCTCCATTAAGCTCATGCCAACTAGTGACAGTCACTTGAGAGTTATTCTCCAATTGGAGATAATCATGGTTACTCTTCAACATCACACCAGGAAACATGGCTGCTCTACTAACTTGAATAATCGACAAAGTGCTTCCAGCTTTCACTCTTCTCTCCCATCGGTAACCATACTTCACCCGTACCTCAATCTTATCGCCAGGTTTCAAATCAATATAACCAGATACTCTCACGTTCTTGTGGTCATTTTCTGTCATTTTCACAGCCATAGATAACTTCTCATTGCTCGTTGTACTACCTAAAGCAAATATTTATTCATTCCCAATCGATATATTTGCAAAAAAACTCCCTTTCAGATCATTAAAACATGCATTAAAATATCTGAACATTTTACTTTGTTAATTTTAGCGTATCTTGATCAGAAAAAAAGTCATTTTCAAGTCAGACAAAAATGTTTTAGTAACTTGAAAATTTTACGTTGTTTTCTAGAGGTTCCCCTCCATGAAATTTTTCGAAGTCTCCAGCAGACCTCTTTTCGGCAATGGACCTTTAACCTTATAGACCAAATTTCAAAAAATTTTGAACTAGGAAAATCTTTTACCACAGCCTGAAAGAGCATCCTGAATTGAGTAAAACTGCCAAGTTTGGGTGCGAAATGTCGTAAAATAAAGAAAATATGGCCGCGCAAATTTGGCAAATTTTGTATATTTTTCTATTACGCGCGGGAAATGAATACCCAACGTCAGCCTTATTTCCATTCAGCCACGACGTTATTACGTCTGAAAATAAGTTCAGCAGTTAGAAATCGATCTATATTTGCCCAAGCTGAAAACCTGTTTTCTGTTATACTATCATCTGGGTCCCTCCTCTTTTGCTACCGCTACCCTCTCTCTGTCTCTCTCTGTGGCAAAGCTTGTATTGAATCGGTCATATGAATGAGACGCATCTCATTGGTATGTCATATTCGAAGTCAAATCAATACCTTGCTCTAATTCAATGAAAGCAATTTTCAAAGCTTGATTTACCTTCTAGAACAGTTATAGTGCTATAAAGTGATATTGCTGTTCTTGAGTAGTGGTAGTAGTAGCCCCAACTATACCCGCGACTTTTCGTGGCGAGAATGAGGTTCGCTGTGATATAATACAGTCCTCCGCGCATCACTTGAAATGTCGAATTTCCAGTCTTATTAAATCCATCAGTCATGATGAGACCTGGTCGTCTAGTGTGGACCCAGTTGTTTACCACATATCCCGGCCAGTAAGAGTATGTTTGCCATTCTTGGTCCGTCTCTGTTACTGCTGACACAACAGCTTCTTCCGCTAAGAGGAAAGAGATTTTACCACTTTGTATCAAGCTTTCCTTGACATTCTCACAAGTTCACTTGCTAGTGTGTACACACCAGTAAATAAGACTTGCGAAGATAAACTTACTACTAGAATGTGAAGGACCTTAATAAACGCTTATTCTCCTTAGGTCTACAAAAGATGGTCATTAAACACATCAATTCATCAACTGTCGTTGGATCGCATCAATGGGATCAGTAGGATCAGCAGGTGTTAAAAGACTTCGCAGAGTCGCAGTTTTTCAAGTGCTTTGCGTCGTCTTACCGGGAAAAAGGTAGCTATATATACGATGTTATAATAAAATTTATCAGCGGGGTTTCAGTTCTGATCAACGCATTGTTCCACTAATAAACTTTCTGAATTTCCGGTAATTAGAAATAAGAAATAAAATTTGACAGCCTAGAAAGGTCCGATTAAATTTTGGAGGCGATTCTCACCAGTAGCATGTAAGCTTTAAACAAACCCCCGCCGTCTATTGCACAGAATTTTCTTAGAAAAATCGGTTTATGGAATTATTTTTTGTAAGCGAAAAGCCTTGTAATGTTTTCGTTTCATTTGGTGTTAAGGCATTGATGGAGGCGATACGATTTGGTCATGGCCGTATAACGGTATGAGCACGACGTACGTGCTCCTCCTGTACAGGGTAGTGATACATTAAGATTATTAAGCGGTCATTTTGATTTACACCTGGCCTGTCTAACAGTCCTAGGACAAACATTGTAAGCTATCTATCTAGTTCTTTGTTACGTCGTGCATATGCTTTAAAACCGTATTGAAAGCTTTCAAATGAGATTGCAGCAGCGGCGATTGAACCATGGATTAATGTAACACTCGCTGCTCAAGCACGTATTCTTCGCGTTAGATAAGGGATTAGGTTACCTTTTTAGACACTCGAGTCACGTTTCTTGAATTTTAAAAATATGTACATATTCTACGACATGAGATTTTAAACCAAAGGTTCTTTGTTTTCCGTAGAAGTTCATTTGCTTAAGAAAGTCGTAAATTTTTTACCCCTTCAGTTTAACGACAGGAAATTTAAGTCAAGTTGACGGCGCTCAAAGTAGTATTCTATCAGAATATTCGCTTACAACTATAATGCACATTTGAAACCATTTTAACTGTCGCCAAACCATACAAATATCTTAGTTGAATATATCATGTGAGCTATTACAGTAGGTCATATCAAGAACACAAATAAATACGTGCTATCTAGAGAAGGCTAATTTGCATGACAGCGTTGTCGCAACTTTAAATATGGTTACAATTGTTTCCAAGTCATTCTTGAATTCATACTTTTAGTGTCTATACTGTAAGGCTGTATAGTAAATCCTCAAAACAAGACAATTGTATTAGCATTGTCTAAGTTTAGCAGAAATGTAGCGGTCGGTACAGCAAAAACCTGTACGGCATCTGAGAAGATATACACCGAGTCGCAACTCTAGCTGATTTTTCCCTCGACGTTTCAATGTGATATTGTCACGTAGCGAAATTTTCAAACGACAAATGCTTACCTTCAGTGCCAAATATATTCAGAACACCACAGCTAAAACACAACCATAATACGGCGATACTTCTGGCCATCATTTTTGTGCAACTTGTACGCGGAACTGCGTATTAATAAGTGCATTCAAAAGTATTGAATATTCAAGTTTTGTGTCTCCATGAGGTATGACATCAGTGGGTATGACTGTATAATTAATTATGAGTTATTTGTTTCCAACTGTTTCCAACTTCTTAAGTTACTCATAGACTCTAGATGGTTTGTACTATTTATAGAATTGACTAAAATAACCTATAATACAAAAATATAAATCTTTATGTTAAAATTCGTAGGTATATACACAAACACAAATTAATAGGATAGTAACTAAGGTGAAGCGGGGAAGAGTACCAGGGACATTCCGCAATCCATAGGTACTGATCAGTGAAGAAGAAAACGATCTCCACTAGGCATGAGATTCTCCTCACCAACGGCCGCTGGAAGTCAGTAAAACATTGCCCATGAATTAAGATGAATAAAAATCTTGGTTAAAGAAAGTCATATTGAATGTTCTTGATTATCTATACTTCTAAAAGGCGATATTTCTTGCGAAAGTTTGATATTGGATCCTTGTACAGCACTGGATCAAACCGTACACTAGTGTACACTAAAGGCATGTAGCCAAATTCATCAACCAAAGTCTCGAAACACTGTTTCCTCGTCTCAAATCTTTTGAAATGTCTTTCAGTCGCCGACTGTCGTTTATAGATCTCCGAAATCTCTTCCTTGTAAGGTTTCTTGTCCAAGATCTTCACCGGAGGGCTTCGGGTAATCTTGGAGACGATGAAATTTAGCACTATGTCTTGACAAATTTCTGATGTCGACATTAACTCGTGGATTGGTTGGGGAAGATCGTTCCAATAGTAGTGTCGGTAGTATCTAATGGTGGAAAATAAAAAAAGTGTTAGTGACCACAGCTGGAAATCAGTAAGGGATGACTCGTATTGGATCGCTAGGGGCTTCGGTGGCGCAGTCGCTAGGATATGCACCTTTCACCACGGAGATTGTGGGTTCGATTCTCAGCTTGGACTTAACTTTCTCAAGTGAAAAGAGTTTGTCAACTACTCTGCCGAAAGTCGTA
>JAODVQ020125935.1:0-15986 GCA_025400075.2 Phenganax stokvisi
CAGCTGGTTGAATTTTAACCCAGGGTTAACGCTAACCCAGCTTTGAACAACCGGCACCTGGAAAGCACTTTCAACGTTAATGGACAAAAAAGCAAATCAAGAGAAAAAATTTCTACCTGCTAACTGTCGACTTTGTAAAATCACGGGATCAACATCAGGTTCTGTTCTCTGTCTGTCTCCTCGAGGTAGATTATGTTCATTTTTATTTACAGGAGTCTCTGCAGAGGCATTCGTATCACTATTAACATTATTGTGACTATTTACAGCAGGAGTGCGTCGTGCAGCAGCATGATTGAAAAATGCACTGGATCTATCCCATGATTCATCCTACACAACACAAGAAAGTAACTTATATCACTTGTAAATACCGATATACTATGCACTAATGTGAAACAAGTTGATTGCTTTAAATGTATGCTATTGTTAATACTTTACTATGTATCTTGTAAATAATTCATATATAATGTGCAAAATTAAAATTTAGGATTTGCTGCAAAAAGTTTCATTTAAAATCTTCATCAGTTTTTCTCTTATGATTAAACCTTATTATTTTTATTAAATGAAACGTCCTAGTCCAGAAAACTGCAACCATGCCGACTCACACAGTCTTTCCCACAGCCAAAATACAACAGTATAAAACTAACATGCCAATATGTGAAATTAAATCACACTCAGGTCAACAAACTACTTAAATCCTCACACATACATGAACATGTTCATTCGCAGATTCATCCTCGGTTCCTGATTTTTCTACTGTCGCTTTCTTACTATTATTTGTTTTTGTATTTTGTCCTTTCATTGGCTCTTTATTTTCTTTAGAGCTATCTCTTCTTTCTTTACCATGCTGTTCTTCTTCTGACGCATCTTCATCTTCAATCTGCCAAGTTTCAGGAGAAAAAGAACATCTTTTTTAGCATAATCTTTCTCATTTTACATGACTTTTTCTGCTGTGAATCTCTGCATACTAGACATTCAACAAAAACTTGCCTCATGATCATCTGGTCTTCGTTCTTTTTCTCGTTGTTTTCGGTTCGCTCTGTTTCTCTAAAATAAACAAACAGGTCAGAATAAGTCAACAAGAATTTTACCAAGCCTAGGAAGCAAAAAGAATACTGCAACAACGTGAAGCTACTTTTTTCCTAGCTCTTCTCTTTTCTGCTTTCTTTTTTAATTTTTCTTCTTCTTTTATCAGTTCCTCAGCATTCTTCATGGCTTCCTAAAAACCAATGTCAAATATCAAGAAACATTAGAGTAGGTAGGATTCACACACTGACAGTAAATACATTTACAACTTACTGCTTCAGATATTTGTGTTCGAGGTTGAGCTGGCTTCTTTTGCCGCATCTCATTCTTATCTGCAAAATTTTGTACCTTTTTTACGTTGTGTAACTAGACAATGTGTATGAGATTCACCACATGAAAATGCTATGACCTGAAACTTCAGCAAAAACACACTTACAGGATGCTGCTGTGGCCCTACTAACTCTGCTTCCCATTAAATCAGAGTACTTTGCATTATGTTGTCTACTTCTGTACATTGGCATATCATCATCGGAAGAATCTGTTGCATTCATCATATAATAATCCTCTTCATCATCAGAGAAGAACATTTGATCATGATTAACATAATCTAAAAAGAAGAAATATCTTAGTATTCAGGGTTCCAAATGTGGGGTTTTTTTGTGCATGTGGTTTGTCAATGGTGACCTACTTTTTGATTTTTTAGCCTAATATAATGTTTTTGAAAAAGCCAAATCTTCTACTACCTAATCAAACCTTATTTGAGAGCCTAGTTTATACATAGCTGCTGGCCTAATTTGAGGAATTAAGCAATGAAATTGCATAATTTTGAGGTTTTCTCAAAGTGGGTTTCCAGTCTTAAGAGGGTGCATTTGGAACAGTGAACATTTTTCTACAATTATAGTAACCAGCATCTTTTAAAGTGCTTGGATTTTAAAATGCTGAGGTAAGAAATGTTTTCAGAAACCTACATCCATTATTACTGAAAAAAATATGTGCAAACAAGTCGAACATATCAGCCTAAAAAGACAAAAAAATTCATGGTCTAAGTACTTGAAATTTGTACCAGCAACATAATGATTTAATTTTAATAACAGTATAGTAATTCTAACTTTATATTAATTACCATTGAAATTGTTATATGGTCATCATCTTCTTTACTTGTCAATCTTTTATAAGCCTCTGAGATTTCTTGAAATTTCTATCAAATCATGAAGTATTAAAAACATATCACACTAAAAATAAGATTTCCAATGCTAGAGCTCACAACCGCAAGATGCAACCCACTTATTTTGCTTATCGTATCAGAAAGTTCGACAGTGGACCAACCTTTGTTGAATCAGCACTATTGTTATGTTTATCCGGGTGCCACTTTAGAGCTAGTCTTTTGTAACTTGAACGGATTTCATCTGGAGTGGAGCCTGAAAAGCAGATTTTTCATACACAAAAATAAGTTCATGAAGTTATATATTATATACTATATTCCTAAATGAAAAGACAATGCAACCGTCAGACTTCACGCTATTTCAAAACTATGCATATTTTAAACAAGAGCAACTAATTGATTATTTTACAAAAGAAATTGAGCGTAATAAAAAAGAAATTTATGTCGAAACATCTTTAATCTTACCTTGATTTAGTTCAAGAACTTTCAGGGCATCAGACTTCGTCATAACCATGTTTGAGCTGAATTATTTGCTATTTTGTAAACACTAGTTTTCATCCGCCATCTTGATGCACTTCGCGCGAAATATGAAATACTGGGAACCACAAACGTCACTCAAAATTTGTCGTTTTGGCAGAAAAAATTGATTTCTGATTTTCTGTGACAAATATTTCCAATATTGAAGGAAATGCTTCGACGTAAACTGGCGAGAAAGCAGTCAAAAGTGTAAAATTTTGGTCTTTTAGTCTTTTTCTGCAAAAAATAACGAAATATGACGATTAGACACATTTTTTAACAGGAGACAAGAGCCCGTAGTATTATTGATTTTGTGTATGCGGTTTCCCCTATGTTGTCATGACAATGAGACGCTTCTCAAAATGTCGACCGAGGGAGAAGAAACATATCTTCAAAGAAAACACGCAGCAGTTCAGTATTTAAAGGACAATAACGTGCCAGAATGTTTTCAAAATCTTCTTAACGATATAGCAGTTACAAAACCTGACGATCTCTTTGGTTATATGGTACGATATGTTGATGTTATCCTGTAGTTCAACACACATAGACACGTCAATATTCCTTTAGGCAGAGTATTTTGCTGAACAGGCGAAGGCACCAACGATTGCAAACGTAAGTTGAAAACATCCTTTCCTCCTATGAGACTGTTTACTTCATAAAGTCTTGATAGTCAAAGTACAGGAATTTTGTCTCCATTAACAAACGATCGAGCTTTTGTTTTACAGGTCAAATGCTGTGAGGTTTTTAGCTCCAGAGGATGGACCAGTTATAAAGTAGAAATTGACGTTTTACTCCACGGAAAAATCATGGTTTGTTGAAATTTGAAACGCACTTCAACTAAGTAGTGCAATTTAATCATTCCAATACGTCTTTTAAGTCTCTCTGTTCCTGCACCGCTCTGTGTGATACAAAACCTGCAGTTGAAATAAAACCAATGGTGAAAGGAAAAAGTCCAATTCCTGGTTCAAACACTCAAATTACAGATCACTCAATTGAAAACAAGGACGAGAAAATCCGATCACTTATCAACGTTATAAATACTGACATAAAATCTTCGTTGATGGGCTGTGAACTGTACGATCAAGATAAGATTAATAAAGTTTTAAAGTAAGTGTTTTACTTCTCAAGAGATCGTAGGGTCTATGATTTTATTAAGTTGTTTTCACTCGTTTGAGCATTTGCCTGCCCTTGCTAGCGATTTATTCCATCTGAATAGGAGAGTTCTAAGCTGTTATAAAACTTTTTTATGAAGGGAGATTATTTCAAGACGAAAATCAAAAAACACACTAAGAGTACCGATCGCAATTCAACCTGAAGTTTCGACAGAAAACGAGAAGACGACAAACAACGAGAAATCTATCCCAAACGACGAGGCAGAAACAGAAGAAAAAAGTGCAGAATTTGCAGTTCACTCAGACGTCCTAACTGTCTCCGTGGCACTTATTCAGTCTGCAAGTTATCTTCAAAATAGTCAGCTCTATCGTTTCTTATATACCGTTATACACAACCAAGTAAGAAGTACTGTCGAACTTCCTCTTAGTAGCGGTCAAAAAATCCTTTAATATAGCTTACGATTCACAAGGTCGCGAGTGTCATAAAGAGAAAGAGGCACGTTTCTTGTTGGAACTGAAAAGCAACTGCGTCGTTTCTTTTTTCAGGAGCCAAATTCATTGTTCTTACCCACACCAATGATAAAAATTTTGAGCAGTGGTAAAAATACTGCGGGAAAACTTTATATGATAAAAGATGTTATGATTGCTGTGAAAAACAATTTACCATCCAAACAGGTGATAATTCCATCATTCCGCTTCATCACAATTATGGAATATCAGACGTTGAACATGAATGCTGTCATCGTAATATTCAATGCAGTATTCCTGGAAACACTTTTCCTATCTTTATCCATTCTCATAGGCTTTGAAACAGCTGATAGACATTTACAGACACCTCGAGTTGAATGTTCAACAAAAGGTAGAGTTCAGTTTATCAATAATGGCTTGCATTTTATCAATTGTGATTGCGAAGGACAACAATTGCACAGGAACTATTTTCTTTTTTCTCTCTCATGTAGCCAACAACGAACATAAAAGCGGACAATGGCGCTTTAACTCCTGCTATCGACAAACCAGAGCAGGCTCTCGATCTTGTCCGTGATGCGATTTCTGGCGCTGGATACAGCTATGAAGATGACGTCATAGTTGCTGTAAACTTTGCAGCGAATGAAATTTACGACAAAGTATGTATGCAGACGGTATTAACGTACTGAAGACACCAACTGCATAGGCTCTCGATAGCTATGATACTTCATCAAGGGCCACACCACAGTTCCAATACCTCAACGTCAATGTGTTTATTTCTTCACTAGGATAAACAAAAGTACGAGATATCCACGAATACTTTCAAATCTTGCGATGAGTGGAACAATCTCTGTTGTGATCTTCAAGAACGTTATCCTGAGATCAATTTCCTCATGGACCCTTGCGTTTCACAAGTGAGGAAGGAACATCTATGAAGGTCTAGTGTATCCATTGCAAATGCAGCCGAATTACTGTTTTTTATGTTTTTTCTGACTAGGATGTTGATGCATGGTCCTTACTGCAAGAGAAGATGAGAGGTTCAATTATCACTCGAGAATCTTTCTCTAAGAATCCCGAAATTCTGCAGCAATATCTGAAAGAAGGAGTTGTGTCTGGCAACGTGATGAAAATGGAGGATTCGCCAACTGTAGCACAGTTCATGGAAGAAGCAACAAACATCACAGGTTAGACTCTCAGCGAATATCAATCATTACAGATAATTCTATTTTTCCGAAACCCATATTGTACTAGTTATCTCTCCTCCTTGGTACTAATAATAACACTTGGATTGATTTCCATGTAGAAAGCCCAAGAACACTTTTTATTTCTCCGAACGTAGTTGAAACACGAGATAGTTTTATTGTGGATGTGGTGAGTTAAGCATAAAATCAATGATGTACTGATCTAGTCTGTGTCAGGCACCATAGTAACTTTACTATAAACTATAAGGTAAATTTTAATCAATAGCCATTCTTTATTTCTGTCTTTATTAGGCAGTGACAGTCCAGGCAGACTTCATTATATTTGGGCCACATGAACGCTCCGAGAATATTTGCAAATACAACAGACTGTCCGCCATTGAATATGACTTGAACATGAGCAATATTTTAATCAAGAAAGAACCACTGCCACCTCGTTTGACAATTGCATCACCCGAGCTAGAAAAAAGCGCAGCAACTTGAAATGATCTGTGAAATCACTGCATTTCTGTAAAAAGCATCCATATCTGTCGCTTATGTTACTGATATATAGTATTTATTTTAGATTAAGAAATTGACTTCGGTCTTTGTGTATATATAATCTTTAATATTTTACAAAATATACCATCAGCTCTAAACTTGCCAGACTATCTGTTTTGAACGCGAGAATTCAGCACAAAGTCGTCCCCAGTAAACGCACGAAGTCGATATTCCATTTCTCGTCTCTGTCCCAACTCCTCGTGAAGTTTCTGCGCCTAAAAAAGAAAATAGTCCTTTAACGCTTAAAGCAACCCAACTACCCGGGGTATGTATACTGCCTTGTTCTTTCCAGACAAGAGCAGAATACATATTTTGTATTAACCATCCCACTCGGGCTGTGTACTTTGCACGCACCAATTCTAAATTACTTTTCGCTTCTTCCATTTCATCCAAGACACTTTGACTTGCATTGCGCTGAGCTCGTATTTTTCTGATATGATTCTTAATCCGTGTTTCAAGTTCACGATCTTTCAATACCCTAGCAGAAAAAAAAAGATTAATATCAAATCAAATCAAACAAGTTTATGAAATACATAAAGGCCATAAAAAGAAGTGCAAAAGTGTGGACAATTTTCTGTACTTACGTTTTAGTAAGTTCTTTGTCGTTCATTTTTAACAATGACTGCAATCTCTTGTTGTACTCATGAACCCTTCTCTGTGTACCTTTCGATCCTTCTGGGTCTTCGCCTTCATTTTCTGCTGTGGCAAATGGCGAGGGAACTTTTACTAGAAAAAGAAAGGCATTTATATACTTAGATTACAGCCGATGATTTGGAAAGTGTAGATAATAATACCTTTTGTAACTCCTTTGCGTATAGCTTCATATTGTTTCTGTTGCTGCAAACTTCGTGTTGCTTGTCGCCAATCAGCCAGAGCAATCTTATTTCTAGAAAAAAATAGCCAGATGAATGTAACTTATAAATAGATAAAAATGAATGACGAAGAACAGTCTCACACTTACTTTATGCGTTGTTGTAGAACAGATTCTTTTTTATTCAAAGATGCAATTCTTCTTAATTTTCGTTCCCGGGATACCTTCCCTTCTTTCAATGACATAGCTGAAGCAGGACTGTATGCATCTATCAACATCCCTTGTCGTTTCGCTTTGTTAAGACTCTTCTGCGGAACCTCTCCTATACTAGCGCGCCTTCGTGGAGAGATATGACTTTCTTCAAATCCCGAAGATGATATTCGTAGTTTGTCGTACTCATATCGTAGTTGATCGATTCTTCTCGGAGGGGGATGGATTGTCGCCGGAGCGTTTACTGGCTCAGGAAAGTCATGTGACGTGTACAGCGGTTTTAAGAATCGTTTCTTGTGATCTACATAGCAAGAAATTACATGGGAAATTTTCCGAAATTTTGCGAAAATATATCTATTTTGAAATATACGTAAATTTCTTTTACAGATAAACAATACTTTGAGTACAAAATTACAAAATACCAAAAAATCTAAAGTCGTTGGAAAATTGCATGAAACTACATATTTGTTGCATCAGGTCGTAAATTAGTTAACGAATATTATCTATCTATTAAACTAGATCAGATTGAATGAATTAATCTTGAATGATAATTCAGAATCTCTCGACCATCTGTCGTATTCTTATTGCAGTGCTAGGTGGCAACCTTCCATCCGATTGCATCTCAAATTTACACAAGACATTGTGCACAGCAACTTTTCTAAGATATGAAGAGCTCCTGCTCATCATTGGTCGAAACACACCATCATAAGTTCCAGTGTAATAATGAACAAGCACTTCATTTTGTTCATTTATTTCCCCAACAACTTTTCCTACACAAGGCTGACCCTTGATGAAATGTTTCTCTGCAACTCTTATTGCAATAAAATCCCCCACAGCCAAATCTACTAAAGAGTTTCCATTGTGCTTCTCTGGGAAATCTTGGTGATTTACATCTCCTTTACTCTTGGCATCATTAGGCAATGACGCACGCTCTTTACGTCTAACAGTGTTTGCCGGCTCAATATTTGGCAAGCGAGGTAAATTTTGCGCTTTAGCTTTCGTTCCTTTTTTCGGAGAGTTTTTCGACATTTTCTTTCTTGAACTATATGCGGGTTTTTCATCTCGGTTGTTTCTCTCGTTCGCAGGTTTTTCATCCAGAATCACATCTGGATTCTTTTGCTCCTCTCGCTGTTTCCAAGGCAACAGTTCACGCGTATTGCTCCAACACGTCATAGTTGAGTCCCAGGTCGAACGTCGCGCTGGTTCAAATTGTTTCATAGTCTGTCCTTGGATAGCATCATGTTCAGAGGTGCTTCGTCGTAATGTCGTTGCATTGCGTACGATTGGCGGCAGTTTAAATGAAGTTTTTCTCAAGCTTTCTTCAACACTTGAGTCAGGGTTGGAGCCAGGAAATTTGCGTGCGCTCAGGCGTTCCGAAAGTTCAACACCTGCAAGACGAGAATGGAAGAAGAATTTCAAAGCAACAAGACACAACTTTACAAAATTCGGATTTTTGTATTGTCTAAAGATAGCATGACAGGTCTCTTATTCCACTCTCGTCTTTGCAAGATGTTGATCGAAAAATTTCTTCAAGCTAGGTTTGGTTATCAAACAATTTCAAATGTTGGACAAAATTATACCGAAACAAAACACTGTTGATTTAAACACTTACATTCAGTAATATCAGAGTCATCAGATTCCAAATCACTTTCAGCAGACTGAGGAGATTTTTCATCTGCATTAAAATAATTATAACATAGCATAAATTAGAGTAAATTAAATGCATTAATGAACACGACGACGATAGGAGCTACTACACTTGACTGATGCATGCAGAAATATATTTTATAACTAAATCTTCAATGGTTACCACTTTTACTCCAAGCAGACTTATCACACATTTCTCTCAAATACTTCAAGATTTCCTGAAAACAAAATGATTGACACAATAGCTCTTTATGCAAGTACTATATAATACGGCAACATTGAAATGCAGGCAACCTGTGTTCCTTTCTGGACAATATTGGGTGGAGGAAACTCCAGAGGATTCCCTGATAGACTGAGACCACACAATGATTTTACCATTCCTAGAAATATATTTTTTCAGCATCTCTTTCCAATAATTAGCACACTGACATGTCGTCAAAACGGTGAGTAAATATTACCTAATTCGCATGGTAAACGTGTCAGTGTATTTCCTTCCAGTAACAAACTTCGTAAAGCCCTAAAAGAAGTTTATAAAAGCTGTGATTGGCCCAATAATTCTTTTTCTATGCAATCTCTAAACTTGCGTTTTGAGAAAGCATCAAAGTACCTATGTTTTCCAACGGAAGCAGGAAGCGAAATTAAACGATTATTTCTCAAATCCAACCATCTTAAGTTGGGTAGCTTTTCAAAGAATTCTTCTGGCAATTCCGTTATGTAATTAGACTCAAGATGGAGGGACTACAAGAAGGGAGAGCAAAAGAAAACTTTAGCTTCATAGAAGTCGTTAACACGCTGAAGAGAAAATTATACAAGTTTGAGCAAGTTAATACGCCGTAAGCCGACCTCTAAATGTTTCAGATTCAGCAGCTCACTAGGTATTTCACATATTCGTTTAGCATCAAGATCCAAAGTATCGCTACAGAGAACTGCAGCGCTGTTTATCATTCGAGTTACAGCGTCTTCTTCTTCATTTTCAACCGCCATCTTGGAAATCTTATATTTAAAATTTAAGCGCCATCGTTGTCATAGCTACTGAATAAGTCAACCCCAGGCCGCAGTATTTCTCGACAGAGCCATAAAAAGAGCCGAGCACAGCCACAACGGTGAAAAAAAAATCGTGTCTGCGATCAGTCGGTCACAATGTCATGTACTGACATAATGTAATCTCTATTTATTCAGCTATGGTATACTTTATAAAACTGCAAGTGATATTCTTATCCACCAATTCCCATCTTTCTCATATAAAATGCGCGCTCTTAGAATCAACAAGTTCCATTTGAGCGCAATTTTCATCTGTTTCTAGAATTCTAAAATAATGATATGTCAAATAACTGTTGCATCATAAAAACCAAATCTTTAAAGAGTTAGCGAACCATCAACCAGATTGGTGTTTCCATGGCACAGTATCCTGCAATGCATTTCTGTCCTGCGCATTCGTTATTATCAGCGTAGAGGTAGAAATTCGAGGTATCTTTCGAGTTCCAGAGATTCAACCACTTATCTGTGGCACCGAAATCTTCAGACAACAAACCTACGGATGACTTGAACACCATCTTCTCAATGGAATAATAGTATACCGCTGGTGTCCGTTTTCCCATATTTACAGATGGACTATATTTATAGAAGCCCTCAACTCTTTGACCACCTGTGTCGTAGCTTTTACCCATCAAGAAATTCTCAAAGTTGGTCTTCCCACGCCCAGGACTTCCTCCCGCACGATTATAAATGACCCGGATGTTGTTATCATCACTAAATCTAAACATAACTTCTTCCCAGTCCTTCATGTCGGGGTGGATGTGGCTCTGGGCATCGCTGTGCAACGTCGATGCAGACTTCTGGTAGAATCTGTTTGAAATAAGACGAGAGTTGAGAGACTTTTTGGTAGCGACTAGTGTCCAGCCTCCTTTGTCTGTTTCCATGTCACAGAATGCTTGAAAAGAATCATCAGCTGAGCCACCATTAGGGTCTATCCAATACAGATCACTTCCACGACTGTTTCCTGATCGGTGGAAATACGTGGAATTTGTCATTCTTATTTTGGGATGTTGGTTAAATTTTACTAGCCATTCAATTGTTATCGTACAGCATGCTTCCATGTAAAACTCACCTGTTTCCAGTATATCCCGGCATGATTTCCCAGGAGTATGTTTCAACCTTCCTTTGGTCTCGAGAGCCACAGACAACCATTGCTCGCCATTACATAGTTGTACAACACGAAATGTGCGGTTATATCTGATAGTTCCCGCTGTATACATATCACATATCGCATAAGACTCTCCCAAACGCAACGTACTACCAGGTCCGACACCTGCAGGTCCTTGCTTGCCTGGTAAACCCATAGCTCCCTAGAATCAGGAAAAGTTAAAATCAAACCCAAGACACTATTATACTTTGAAGAGAGTTTTGTACCAGTACAATAAATTCTTTTCCTCACCTGTGGCCCAGGAAGGCCAGGAGGTCCTGCTGGTCCCTGGCAAGCGAAAACAACAGTTTACAAAAAGGAATACGTTTCTATAGCTTTATGTTATGTTGACAGATGGAAGCTCTACTAAATTTACCAACCATCGCACCATCTCGTCCATTCAATCCATTTCTTCCATTTTCACCATTGGTACATTTGCAAAACTGACTTCCATACTTGGTAAACTGAAGTGAAAAACATACGCTGACTCAATTATTACTCCAACAAAACGTCCTCTCAGCGGGATTGTGTTTATCTTGAAATGATATGTAAACACGGCTCAAACCATTAAAGCGCATTTAAACATATCGATTGAAGCGGAAACTGCGCTAATTACCATACAACGTTTCCCAACAATTTGCGCATATTATTTCGCAATTCCCACACACTTTCTTTCTGCTCTAGAATTTTGCAAGAAACAGCACACATTTTTGTTAAAGAATACATTGTTGACAGCTATTTCGAAATCTGACATTAACTGATGCAGGGTTAGAGGTTACGGTGAGCGTTAAATTCGCTTCAGCTCTGAGACTACTCTGAGACGGAAGTTGGGATTTTTTCATCCTCTGTTGAAACTACGTTGCAAACGTCTTTTTTACCAACAAATTCCTGTTGAATCAAATATTTTGGCGTGGGTTTCTTTGTAAGCGTGCAAGACATATTAGCGACTGTTTTAGAATGGTAAAGAGGTATTCAACGTATTGTTAATTGGTTTTACTTTCTAGCATAGAGCGGTTCTTCCCACAAATCTGAGAAAACTTACAGATTCAAACAACGTATCGCATTTGTCCTCTCCCAGATTCTTGATTTCAGCTTTCAACGCAACTCCACTCTTTGCATCAGATCCATGACCTTGAACAAAAAACAATGAAAGAAACAGAAACACGGTCAAGTATGTCGTCATATCGTGTTGAACTTCGCTGGCGAAATATCTTCGCTAATCTTTCGTCTTGAACACAATACACGCGTGCTTCGTAACTAACGCAAATTATTCTGATTAGGAACGCAATGGTAGTCACTTTAAAGCAACAATGACGTACGTAGTGGATTGGGTGTCAACGGTCCGCAAGAGCCAATAAACTGTAAGATTTGCATGAATGAGGAAGTACCAGTACCTGCGCTATTGCATGATTAACATATCTTGTCCTCACCGATCTCACGCTAGAGACAATCATGTAATTAAAGTTTAAAAAAATGACATATAACTTTCGGTACTTAATAAAATGAAGTTACAATTTGTGCAAGTATTGCGTACAAGCTAATGATTTGAAACTCAAATGAAAATGAAAGTAAAACGTAGAAGTTGTTAGATCACAAAAACCAAAAGAGATTAATCTCAAAATATTTATAAATTTTAATAGAACCGACAGTAATCTAAACTATGCAAACTTCTTCTAAACATAGTCAATATTACTTGAAGAAAAAGAGAATGATAATCGACCACGATTGATATGAGTGCAATTATAGTTCTACATATGAACCAATAGCGCATTAGTAGACTTCTGTCTTTTCATGTTACTTATGTATAGAAATTTCAAATTCTTGATCTTCCCCAATACCATCGAGACTATCTAGCTCCTCTATGTCCTCGCGAACAGCATCAGCCAGAATCTTAGCAACGGACACACCAGCACCTCTTGCGTACGGCACCAACTTGCACTTATTGCGCACTTCTGGCACGGATGGATTTGAAAGGATCGCCTTGAGCGTGCGCAGAAACAACTTGGCCTGTTCGTCCCGATCTTCTTCGCTTAAACAGGCCTCGGCTGAATGGCTCATGTCGTATATTGAACACAGCGGTGTTACGTACTCAGCCAGGACATAAAGAGGTGATTCAGAATCACCTGTGTTCACCTTGTACACGTTATTCCTGTACAGTCTTTTAAGAATGCCAGCACGAGCAATCTCAACCTCAAAACATTTTTTTGTACAATCCTCAGGCACCTCCTCAATTCTCTCATCTTCATCCGACAATTTTCCGTAGGCCCAACAATCACGAGGCATCAAAATAAACAACTTCTTAGATGACAATTTATTCTTCCATTCCGAATCGTCAATTCTCTCTTTTAGTCCTGGCAGAATTAACTTCAGATAACCAAAATAATATGACCAAGCCAAGCCATTCGCAACAAGGCGATTGTTGTTTTCCATGAGTGAAGATATTTGTACTCTGGATAAACAGTCCAAATTAAGCAAGTACAACACCAAGGTACTGCTGCCAACTCCGCTCAAAATAATCTCAATGTATTCAAACTTGAAATATTCCGTTCCTTGCGAAAGCAAAGTTGATCCGATGACGATAAAGGCGACAAGAGTGGCAAAGAACACAGCTCTGAATGAAATATCACTGAAACACGCCCGCAACATTTTCATTTTGCTGTAGCTGTAGCGAGTATTCAAATGAAAGTATTCTTCGGACACGAGACACAATCGATTCACAAACTCACCAATGATTATTCCAACAAGATTCAAAGACCAAATGAATATACCAACATGGTAATACTGGTCGTTTTTTCGGCAGTACATCTCATCTT
The DNA here is from genome assembly GCA_025400075.2 of Phenganax stokvisi. NCBI lineage: Eukaryota > Metazoa > Cnidaria > Anthozoa > Malacalcyonacea > Clavulariidae > Phenganax > Phenganax stokvisi. The sequence continues at coordinate 13,681 of JAODVQ020125935.1, forward strand.
CACGTTCTGTTATGTTGCTCTCAACCACATATAGCTCACCACCACCAGGCTTCGTAAACGCACCAAGCAGCACAATCAAAACAACAAATGACAAACCAACAGACACGAATGCTGCCCTTTTCTTACGCTTCTCTGGTATAGGACCAAAGCCATGGTTCTTGTTGGTGTCGCAAGGAGTGACAAAACAATCATCAGCATCAAAGACCATTAGTTTCGTATCATCCCCTCCTAGGAACGCTCCTTCCCCGTATGAACCGTAAATTGTGAAATGAGAAATATATTCACGTAAAAGTCCTTCTTATTGAGCGTAAAGTGAAACTATACCTCTTCTAAAAAGAAACTATATCTCCTTAGATTTTCATTCTATAATGAAACAGAAAAAAGTCAAAAATAAACGGAGAGACAAATGTTCTCCCTTTGAATGTGATGAATATAATCTCAAAGATTCTACCTGAAACATTTATTTGTTTTTATACTCCTCAAGTATGTGTTCTAGTGCGATGTTTCTGAAATAAGATTGCAGCTGTGTGATCATGTGATGTAGTTCTTCGCCACCTTTTAGAAATTCTTCAATATTGCTGCTGCTAATGCCAGCACGATGATCAGTCACGCGGTTCTTTACAAACAAAACATCACAGAATTAGTCCAAACTCTAAAGATTGCAGTTTCATTTTGAACAAAAACGCATATTACTGCATTTCTTTTGCTTTTTCAGTTCCTTTGATACAACTAGTGAGGTATTGCAAACTACCGCACAATGGGGATAACAGCGTTCGTTTATTAGAATTACTTGTGAAAAGTTGTACGTTCTAATCTTATCAGATCTCTCAGCACTGCCAACTTGACGTTTCCTGGTCACTGAACGCTCTAAATCGGCGTTGTCACGTTGAAGTTGAAATAATTTGGCTCGCAATACTCGAAGAGCTTTCTGTTTGTTCTGAAATAAAACCAGAGATCACAAAAATAATGCTACATTTTGAAACAGTAAGAAAATGTACTCAGGCATAATTTCTTTTATAGGACTAAAAAGATATGCTTATGACTTTTTATGACTAAAAAGCGAAGCCAGTAATAGCTATACCTTGATTTGTGATCGTTCATCTTGATTGGAGACGATAATTCCAGTTGGTAAATGTGTGATCCTTACTGCACTGTCAGTTGTATTCACATGTTGACCTCCAGCACTACAGCAAAAAGGATTGATACCAAATGATAAAACGCTGAGTCTAACATTGGAAAATGACTCACCCAGATGAACGAAATGTATCAATCTTAAGATCCTGCTGGTTCAATATGACATCAATCTATAAAAAAAAATAGCATAAAATTTATAAAAAATGTTCAACAAAACATTTTTTGTACGTTAGAGATGTACACTCGTGTCCAGACCTCTTCAGGCTCAGGTAACACAGCAACCGTCATAGTACTTGTGTGTACTCGTCCCATGGATTCGGTGGCTGGTACTCGCTGAACACGATGAACACCAATCTCGTGCTTAAAAATAATGTATTACATGAAAATGACTAAGGAAAGGTAACATTTGAATGTTGAGATGAAGTTGCACATGTATACACATACTTTTAAGTGTCCATAAATGCCATTTCCTGAAATGCTTGCACTAGCCTCCTACAAACACTAAACATACATCTTTATTCTATTTTAAAAAAAGTTCAACTCTTCATTTGAAAGCACCTTAAAACCACCACTTTCACTTCTACTAATGTGAATGGTTGAGAATTTCCATTGTTTATGAAAAGAAAACCTGCACAGAGAAACAAAATTAACACTTTTTATTGATAACTAGACCAATAATTTCATATATTCTTTGAAATCAACATACTTCTGATACATTTGAAATATTTCCATTGTGAAAAGACATGCTTCTTGTCCACCAGTTCCTAGATCACATGATGAATATTAACCAATCATAGTTCAAATAGCCGGCAACATCAGCAGCAGCTCCAGAGAATTGAATACCTGCTCTCACTTCCAAAATGACATCATTATTATCTTCATCAGCCGGAGGAACGAGGTTGTCAAACATTAAGGTCTGAAGCAGAAAAGAAAAAGTCACTTTGGTCGAGCGTTTGTCCAAACACAATGGATACAGAGTGAACTCTTTGCTCACTTTCAAGTCCTGCAGTTCTTGTTCAAATTTCAATCTTTCTTCATGAACCAATTTCTTCATTTCTTTGTCTTCATACACAAGCTGGTCCAACTCAGCCAGTTCCTTCGTAAAAAATGCTTAACCACTGAGGCTACGTGCACACGGTAACGTTTTCGAGCGTTTTCATTTGTGTTTTCAC
>JAODVQ020126039.1:0-15974 GCA_025400075.2 Phenganax stokvisi
ATATTCCATTGGACTCAAATTTCAAGGCCCATTGCAAACGTCACACTTCTGTGCTAAACTCATTCAAACAATAGAATCTGCTGAAATTCCTCACGTATTGCGTTTAATGTGTTCAGTGGCATGAGAAGTGCGACATTTGAACTTGGCCTATGGGTCATCTAGTTTAATAACAAGTTCTTGCCTTTGTCTGTCTAAACTTCGCAAGCATCTCACGACTGAAAATCTCCCGAGGTCGGCAGCTATGTCCTTCTGAGAACCACACATGATTTGAGAGAAATAGCACTTTTTTGTCAAACATTACACTGCGTTTAATTTACTAACAAAGCTAGCCATCCTAACAGCATAATTTGCAAAGTTTCAATGTTAAACAATTGGCCTTTATTGGTCTCATTACATTTTTTATAAGTAAATTATCTTGAACCTTATATAACATAGCATGAACAGAAGCAATGGCTATCTTATTCCACAAATTTATGTATATCATTCATATTGATACTTATCCATACCTATTCGTTGTGTTTAGTTTGTGTTAAAATGCTACATGCAGAAAACACTTTAAGTATTCAATAAGATTTGTGAGTATTAAACAAACAATTACAGTATACAAGTGTAAATGAGCTGTTTTCTTACACAAGTGTAATCAATATGAAATAGTAAGTATGTATGTAATGTATGTATATAAACATTATTTAAGGACGTTATCCTCGACAACACTTTGTTGGTTTGCACAAGGGACGTCCAAATTACATATTACAAATATAAGATCACTAAAGACAAACTATAAACAATATTTACAAGTTATGAACACTCAGATGGTGTGAACCCTATGACACAGACAGACTTACATATATTTAAATTATACTAGTTGGACCATGCTGCTCCCTCAGGCAGCTTTTAAAAGAATTAATTGACTGAGCAATTTTAGCATGAGATGGAAGGCTACTCCATACTTTAGCTCCATTGTACTTAATACTTTTTTCAAAAACTCACTTTTAGGCTTAGCAAGTGAGGTCAATGGAGCTATTTTTAAGGTCATAATTAGTTTGAGTATCACTTCTTATTAAGGCTTCTTAAGGCTCGGCCGAGTATGCAAGCCATTGACCAACATTTCTCAGATCATTATTCAAACTTTCAATCAGATCTTCTATATTGTTAGCAGAGGATGAACTTTGATTATCGTCAGCATATAAGTGTGGTGAAGTTTGTCTAAGCACTCTGGCAAATCATTAATATACAATAAAAACAGCAGAGGACCCAGAATTGACCCCTATGGAACCCCAAACACTATCGTTTTAGGTGATCACATGGTGCCATTAACAATACATGTCTGTTCTCTGTTATTTAAGTATGATTCAAACCATGACAATTCGACATTTTTTAAACCAAAGTGGTCATTCATCTTTTGTAGTAAAATTGTGTGTTTAATAAAATCAAATGCTCTTCAAATATCAAGGAAAACAACACAATTCAACTGATCATTACCCATGTTCTCGTAAAATGTTTCACGCATCTGGATAAGTGTAGTATGGGTTGAATGCTTAGGCTGAAAACCAGATTGATATCTACTTAGTAGAGTGTTATCATTTAAAAATTTATAAATCTGAGTATCAATCTCTCCAGTATTTTACAAACAATTGGCAATACCTACATTGCTCAGTAATTTTAATACTTTTGTCTGCCTTCAGACTTAAAAATTGGAATTACCAATGCCTTTTTCCATTCATCAACGTATATTCCAGTTTTGATGGAAAGATTGAAAATCCACGTTAATGTAAGATCAATAACTTCCGCAGATAATATTAAAACCTTAGCAAGGATGTTATCTATACCAGTTGACTTTGAAATTTTAAGATTATGCCATTGAGAAATAACTTTGTCTATGCTAATTTCAGAAAACTTGAAGTTCATATTAGAGCAGGAGTTTGAGAGATTGCTGTCATTATCTGAAGAGTTTGTATTGAGTGAAACATTCTAAATTCCAGCAGCCAAGTCAACTTCAATATTAACAAAGAAATTATTTAGCACCTCTGCTTTCAAATTATCATCCAAAATGACAACATCATCACACTTGAGTTGGGAGATGTAAGATTTTTTTATATAACCCAAAAGAATGTTGATTAACCTCCAACTGTGTTTCATATCATTGGACTGTGCATAGCTTTCAATTTTGTTGCAGAAATATGCTGTTTTAGCTTTAGCCAATTTTGAGTTGACCAGGTTGCGACATTTTTTGAATTTCTCCCAATAAGTGTAGAGCTGTACTTAACAGCCTTTTTGTTGTAAAAATCCCTTACGCACATAAGATTCCAAATGAGTGGAGAAACCCAAGGAGTAGAATTATCTCAAGTCTCAGCAGTCTAAGGGGTTCGTGCCAGTCAAGGATGTGTATGAAGAGTGAACTCCATACCTGCCAACAGATATTTGGATTTATCATACAGCAATACATTTTCCCAAGGAATTTGGCAAAGATTGTTGAGAAAGTTATCGACGTTAAACCTTTTAAAATTATTACCAAACTCTGATGATTGTCTATTTAATGAATTTGAGAATTTTCTCAGAAACTGTGACTTGGAAAATATTGAAGTAGTAATAATGGGAATTTAAATTGCGATGTTTCAAAATTTCCTCCTAATGCTCATACACACAAATTACAATTTTGTCTTCACTCTATAGGTACAAACAACCCATTAACAAACCCACAAAGTACATCAGCAACCTTAATAGTTCTAATATAAGCAAATAATGAAGAAAGTATTTCAAGATCTGGAGTTATCCATTGGAATATCTGATCATAGTCTGTTTTTTTCTACTAGAAAATACTGCATCCATAAACCTCGACAAAATACTAGACTTGTTGGTCAATACCATGTGGTCACTAGAAATGGTTTTATTATAAGCTTTCATTATTTTGATACAGAGCATTTTCTAAAGATACAGATGCTAATAGATTATTTTGTTCAGTAAATGGTAAAGATTCCAGGACATATAACAGCACTCCCTCACCATATCTATTCCTGTCTGTATGAATATGATAATAGCCTAGTATATTAATTTCATTATCACACACCGAGTGGTCGATTTTTCTTTCATTTATCGCTAGGATATCGAAGTGTTTTGCATGATCATACGAAGTTGATCGATATATTTCAAAAGACTATTAATATTTAAGCTGGCCATTTTTAGGCCTTTGGAAGAATCTAGATCAGAGACTATAGAAGTTGACTTGACTGGTTTACCTGTTGCAGGGTCGCACCATTCATTACCTGATACCTAATTGTAAACAGCCTCTGTATATTCTGTTGCCTGTGCCTAGCAAAAATGAATGAACATTAAAATTCAACACACACTGAAACCACTTCAATTTTAATACCTGTCTATGAATCACAAGGGTAAATACTGTATCTGTTTGCTTGCTGTTGCATAGCTTGCATCATTGCATAATTTTGACCATGAGTTGACTGGTCAATCATTTGCTGAGTAGAATTAGGATATGCTGGCAGGGCTGTGGCAAGTTGTTGATTCTGCATTATCACAGGTGTCATGTGGGTAAGTGCTCGTACACCTTCATTTATTGACTTCATCAAATCTACAATGGTCTTGTTGAGAACTCGTAACTGAGGTCACAATGAGCGCATTTATGATGGCGTTTGTGAAGGTGGAAATTTTCTTGGTATGGTTAATATGATGGCTCAGTTTTACAAAATTCTTGCAAAAGTTATTTCACTTACTGCCCATGTAACAAAGTACCTTTGCCCAAAAGTTCAAAACGAGTTAATAGAGCTGCTAGCAAAAACAGTCACCGTTTCTCTGGTTCAAAAGATCAATGCTTGACCATTTTCGGCTCTTATTTTAGTTTCTACTAGTGATATAACTAGAATTGATCGATTAGACCTGGTGATACAGCGGGTTCAGGTGGATGGAGATAAGTGCAATATTGAAGGAAGCTTCTCGGGTTTTGTAAAATTAGATAATGCTACTGCTGAAGGAATAGCGTCAACTGCCAAAACGTTCCTGCAAAGCCTGGGCATTGGATGTTTAAAAGTATGTGGTCAAGGGTATGATGGGGCAACTGTTATGAGTGGTATTCATGCGGGTGTGCAAACGTTGATTAAAAAAATGGTTACTGCCCCAGTTTCTTTCGTTCATAGTGGCAGCCATAGTTTGAACCTGGTTATCAATAATGCTGTCGATTCAGTCATAGAAAATGAGAATTTCTTTGGAGTATTAAGAGAACTATTTAGTTTTTCATATCTTCATTAAACAAATGGAGAGAACTTGGTATTGAAGCTAAAGAAGGATCTTTTACGCTCAAAAAGTTATGTACAACATGTTGGGGTTTGCGTATTGATGCTGTACAGGCTCTTCTTGACAGGTTTCCACATATCATGAGAGTACTAACACGATTATCAGTAACGTCTACCAATAGAGCGGAAAGAGACAATGCAAAAACTTTAAAAACAAATAGATAAACTCGAATTTGTCATATTTATCGTTATGTGGGAGTTTTGCAAGCAATCAACAGCACTTCCAGAGAGTTGCAGTCGCCAAAGATCAACCTATCCATTGCATCCGGGCTATCAAACCGTGCATTGTCGGAACTTGTGATCTTAAGAGGCTCTTCGAACTCTGTTTTATTGACTGCGAAAGCATTAGCTCAGTCCTGGAGTTCATCAGTAAGGTTTGAGGACAAAAGAAATCGTAAAACAAAACGGTTTTTTATGAGCTTTCCACGGATTAAAGACTAGCTGATCCTGAAGAAGCTTTTAAAGTCAAAGTATTTTATCAAACAGTGGACAATGCCATTATGCAAATCCAACATCGATTTGAAGGTCAAAAAATGGTAACAAGTCTATTCAGTTGCCTTCATCCACAAACCATGTCTCAGTTGAAGCCACCACAGCTTGAAACTGCTGCAGAAGTAATTATAGAAGAATATTCAACTGATTTAACAGAAGAACTTGTGTCTGAATTTACATCATTTATCAACGAATTTAGAAATGAAATTGCAGAGCGACAATTACTGACGTAATTTGTCTAATGCTTCAGAGCCATGTCAGTTCATCTTTCCCGCAAGTCTATAAACTCCTAATCCTGTTTGCAACTATTCCTGTTACAGTAGCAACAGTAGAATGCTCTTTTTCTAAACTGAAGCTAATAAAGACATATCTCAGGTCTCAAATGTCCCACAAAAGGCTTGCAGGTTTAGGAATCCTTTCCATCAAAAGTAAAGAAGCAAATAGTGTTGACAAGAACGAGCTGATCCACCGATTTGCCAACGCTGATGCAAGAAGGAAAGAACACATAGGTATCTAGAAGACAGACTAGGATTTAGTTTATTTTTGTTTAACCTTTTCACATTGGTATTGTTCAAGTTACTCATATAGGTGATGTAGTGTATGTTATAACCGTATATTAGTGCTACAGTATGACTAACTATGAAAAATAAATACTACATGTTAAGTAATATATATTGTCTTTATCTAAAAGCAAATGTATCGACTATAAAGTGATGCACTAAATACAGCTTACGAACTAATTATGGAAACTTCCAGGCTTCAGCAGTCAGCACTCTTCAGTCAATGAGTCAAACCATGACAGCACCCAAGAGAGGGCCCCCACACCAAATATGCCTAAGGGCACCATCTCTTTCCACTACGCCACTGACAATGCCACAAAGCTTCTGTCTTCATCTTGCTCTGTTTGGAAATCGTGCTCAAACCGCAGTGGCAAAAGTGACAATTTCAAACAATTTTGCACTGGTATAATGTGAACACAACAGCCAATTGTGACTTTTTTGTGCTGTTTTCAAACAGGATCAGCATAGTGTGAACGTAGTCTAACAAGATCCCCAATATTAGAACTGTTACTAGGGTTTTTATTCCTTTAATGTTCAGGCTGTATGTGATTACAGAGATATGTTTATAGATGTTTACTGCAGATGGCCAGGCTGTGTTCATGACACAAAAGTCTTTGTCAATTCATTAAACAGCAAATTAAGTAGTGGAACACTGCCATGTACATTACAGTCCCTTATACCAGGCATGAAAAAAGTACCTAACGACTTAATTGGTGATCCGGCATATCCTTTGCTCCCATTCTGCTTGAAGGAATATTCAACCTGTACATTGAACGAGGTGGTTTTCAATGGTCTCCTATGATCAGCAAGAAATCCAATAGGGTGTGCATTTGGTCAGTTAACTAGCCAAAAAAGTAGATCTAAAACTATAATCAGTTGCACGAGTTATTTTTGCATGCTTTGTTTTGCATAATTTCTGTGAAGGAAACAAGTCATATGTAGATGAAGATCTTGTCAGTAAGCATATTGAGATAAGTAAGAGAAATGATGAGGCAAGCAAAAACAATTTGGACCCAGTATACTCGTTTATTTGATTTTACTTTTATGTAGTACGTTAATCGTCTCAAAAAACGATGCAATCGTGTGATGACAGTTACTGAAAATTTAGTGAAAGTTGCACTTCACACCGTGTAAACGAAATGTGCCACCCAACACTCTGAGACAAATATACCTTGTCATATCTCTACTGGAAGTGACATGGGGGGAACATGGGGCATAGACGAAAACAGTTTCTTGACATACTCCGTGCTTCTGAAATCTGGCTTGATACCGAAGCAGCCAAATTTCTCTCAACTCCCCTTGTCTCCAAATCTTTACCTCCTCATTATTACGAGTCAGCAGATAAATCAACCGTCCATCATGTAACCAAGCAAGCAATTGTTGTCTTTCCAATGATTGCTGGTAAACAAAAAGCCATCCCTGTTCAAGTGTTGTGGCTTTGACCTTGAAGATATTGACAACAGAATTACTGAGGCCACAGCAGATAAACTTGCTGACAACGTGTACAAGACAATCACTTCAACATATACCATCAGAGAAAATACACTTGCACAATCATGTCAAGGAACTGTATCCGATGGGCAGTACCAAGCAAGCATGTTTGAGGAAAGGCTAAATGAGTTGCAGAAAAAGAATGATTCTGTTTTTGACTGAGTTATCATGGACCCACCACATTCAGTTAATCTTGCAGCTGAAGATGTCCTCTCTGGAATGTCTTCTGAGTTTTTTTAACGCTTAGTATCGCAAAGTTCAAGGTTACATCAGATGTTTAATGGTGATAAAATGCTGGCCATAGCAAAAAGCCAAGCAGCCCTGTCACAATGCAAATGACTTCTTGTAACTAGCTGGACTTGCTCAACACAAATTTTCACATCCCAATACCATGAATTTGAAAAGCTGATGGCTTCGTTGCCAGTGCACATCGAGACATTTAGACAAAACAAATATAACAAGGTGAAGGAGTATCAAGTAGTCGGCAAGGATTTTGTTGTTGACATGTGTGGCACATTAGATGTTATAAGACCAGCACTTGAGATGCTATTTAGGTTGAAAGATTTACAAGTCCCCATACGAAAAATTTGTGTATTGTCTTTGATAGTCATATGTGAGTTGGGCCAAGTAGCGACGCTAAGTCTGACCAATCCTACCAAGCAGTTTAGTTGTCTTCACGGCTCCATGAAAGACATCTGCAAAGAAAATACAAGGGGGTCAAATTGGTTCCAGGATAGCTGCTTGTGGGAGCAGAAATGCAGGAGAACCAGGAAACTGTATACAGATGGATCACTAGAGAACAGAAGGATTGTGAAAAAGATCTCAAGCAGATGGCTGTGGATCTAGCTGAGTCTCTCAATTCACGATATAAACAAAGTGTTACACAGATGCAAGAATATAATGACCTCGTTAGATCTTGACTGTATCGTCCAGCATTTGTGCAGTGAAAGGTTGCTAGTTTCAGTTGTCATTACATAGTTGTTTCTTTTAACAGCGTGGTCTGTCGTTTCTTCAATCACTATCATTTAATTACAAACATCTCATTATTGTATCCTTTGTTTCAATAGGTCCGCCGCAGGTGTTGTCAAAATTGACGAAGGAAAGTAAGAAGAATATGGTGCAGAAGGATTTTCCTATTTCTATGGCCACATTTGCAATGTACCTGTGCAGTCTCTGTCTAGCGAGAAAGACGTGATTTTTAATCCAAAATTAAGTCATGTTGTGCATCGGTGTTTGAAAACTGGCTCAAAAAATATCAAGCACTAATGAGCCGATGGTTTTTGGTTGTACTAACTGCATATGGAAAAATTACAGGCTCTTTAAGTTCGTGCAAGGAGTTGGGAGCATTAACAAGCATGTCTATTGTAGATAAAGTCTTCCCAGATGCATATTATCTTTCCAATTTGTATGAGATGAAATTTGAAAACGAAATTGTTATTACTATCCTTGATGAAGCAATGGTGTTGAAATCAATGTATACAAATAGTGAGGTATACAATTGTATTGGAAAAGAAATGTGCCTTGTCATAGATATAGCTTTAATGTGACACTCACACACTGTTTTTTTTTTACAAAATATATTTAATTAAACTCGTAGCAATATCACAGTCGCTATCCTCTGAAACAACTTTTTCAACTGTCCTCAAAACCGTTTTTACTCACAAAAATGAAGGCAATGTCAATGTGCGGAACGCGCCACATTTAAACATTCAAACTAAAGAACTGACACAAAATATGCTACATTGCCTTCCTCTCCAACAAAGGAACACGTCCTTGTGTTCATAAGTTTTTAACTAAACAATCTCTTGAAATGTTCTAAACGATTTAAATTGACAATCAGAACATGGCTTTAACTGATTAAAATGTAAAACTTTTCGTTTACGACCGCTCACTAACTGAATACGATACACCGAATCTGATAACTGTTTGATGATCCTGTATGGACCAGACCATGGTTGGTGGAAATTCCTTGAAATGTTCTTTGCAGTACATGGTTGGTGTACTCACACTCGATCTTCCTTCTTGAATGGTTTTCCTGACACTTGCTTGTCATAATAGTCCTCCTGTTGTTTTCGCACTGCCTTCATTCATTCTCGTACTTTGTTGTAAGCGTTCTCCGTGTTTCTGCGCATATTGTCCACATGTTCGCCCGGAGCTTTCCGCATTTCCGATCCGCCAAACATAATGTCCACAGGTAATTGTGCTTCTCTCCCAAAAGAAATAAAAAGGGGGTTTGTTTTGTTGTTTCATGGACACTTGATTGATACGCCAGTATCACAAGTTGCAAGTGATCATCCCAGTCTTTTTGACTTTTACTCATGTTCTTCGACAACACCGCCTCTAACGTTTGGTGAACCGCTCCACCAACCCATCCGATTGGCGATGATAAGGAGGCATTCTGGTCGTGTCGATATTTAATAACTTGCATATTTCCTCAATCAACTTGGATTCAAAATTTTGTCCTTGATCTGTATGTAGTTGAACAGGAACGCCGTACCGACAGACATAATCATTAATGAAGACTCATGCGATAATCAAAGTTTCCTGATTTGGAATCAGAAATGTTTCAGTCCAACAAGTAAAGTAGTCACTCACCATGAGGATGTATTTATTTCTTTTATCTGATTTCGGAAACGGTCCCACAATGTCCAGTGCGACTCGCTCTCCAGGATAGCCAACTTTACTCATAACCAATGGTGCACGTGGCTTGTTTTGGGGATTATTTCGCTTACAGCACACCTCGCAATGTCTGCACCAACTTTAAACATCTTGGCGAAGTCCGCTCCAGTAGAATCTTTGCCTTACTCTTTCAATCATTTTTGTTACTCCAAGGTTACCAGAGGTTGGGTTATCATGCAACGATTTCAACATTACCGGTACGAGCGATTGAGGCACGATAAGTTGTAGTTTCTTTTTAGTACCATCTGCTGATTCCCAGCGATGATACAGTATGTCATTTTCTACAACCAATCACGGCCAGTTGGACCACAAGACATTGGTTTTGCGGCTGCTGCCCTGAATCTCTGAAAGCAGAGGTCATTTACTTGTACTTACACTATTTTTCAAGGGAGCCAGAATTGAATCGTCACTTTGCGCTTTTTTTACTTCAGCTTCAGAAACCATAGGACACCAACCAGTAATTCCAATGTCCGACTCTTCTTTGTGTACTGACATCACCAGTTTTTGACACTCCACGTTTTGCAGAACTTCTTCACTAGCTCCATCATGTCTCTCAGTCATGCTGTCGGGTTTCCGTGAAAGTCCGTCCACATTTCCATGACGTGGCGATGTTCAACGACAAAGTCAAACTCAGATAAAAACTCCAACCATCGTGCCACTTGACCGACTGGTTCCTTAAAGTTCTTAAGCCATTTCTTCACGCTATGGCCAGTTCTCATCAAAAACTGCTGTCCGTAAAGATAGTGATGGAAGTGTTTTACAAACTCTACTATTACCAATAACTCTTTCCGTGTTGTTGAGTAACGACGTTCTGGTTTCGTCAATGTTTGGCTGCCGTGTCCAATGACTTGCTCGTCTAGCTCATGGAATTGCAAAAGCACGCCATCAATTCCTGTTTCACTGGTGTCAGTGTCCAGGATGAATTTTTCTTCAAAACTAGGATAGGCCAATATAGGAGGTCTGGTCAACTAGCGCTTGAGATAAAAGAACGCTTTTTCACATAACTCATTCCAATGGAATGGCTAGTTTTTCTCCATTAGTCTGTGAAGTGGTGACGCTATAGTGGCGAAATTCCTGATAAATTTTCGATAATACGATGCTAGTTCTAAGAAACTGCAAAGTTCTCAAACATTCTTTGGTGCTGGCCAGTTAACGATTCTCTCACTTTTCCAGGATCTGTAGCAACTCCGTCTTTGGAAATAACATGACCCAAATACGCCACCTCTTTATGTAGAAAGTGACACTTGCGTGGCTTCAGTTTCAGTCCTGCGTCCCACAAACGAACGAACACGTCTCGAAATCTTGTCAAATGTTCTTTAAAATCTTGACCATAAATGATAATGTCGTCCAGATAAATAAGATATGTCGACCACCACAGACCCGCAAGTACGTATTGCATGAGTTGCTGATACGTACTTGGCACATTGCACAGCCCAAATGGCATGACGTTGAATTCGTAAAGACATTGGTGGTAACAAACGCCGACTTTTCACGATCTTTGGGGTCTATCTCTACTTGCCAGTAACCGCTGGCAAAGTCTAAAGTGCTGAATATCTTTGCTCCAGATAAGGCGTCCAACGTGTCGTCAATGCGGGAAGTGGGTATGCGTCCTTCTTGGTCACATCGTTTAGTTTCCTGTAATCAATGCAGAACCTTGTAGTACCGTCCTTCTTTACGAACACGATCGGAGCAGACCACGGACTGAATGACATTCTAATGACTCCTTGTTCTAACATGGTTTGCAACATGTCGTCTACCTCCTCTCTTTGGTGTCCCGGAATACGCCGTGCTTGTTGCCGAATCGGTGGATGATCTTCGGTGTCAACTTTATGATATATTTTACTCGTGCGTCCGATATCACTTTGTCCTGATGAGAAAATGTCCTGAAATTCAACTAATAACTGTTCAACACCCGTTTGTTCCCCTGGTTGTAAATGAGTTAAGTCGATTTTTTCAAAGACTTTTTATGATTTTATGTCACTGTTCACAGTTGAGACACTGCTACCCTCTTTCCCCATTTGGGGTTCTAGTACTTCAAATGTCTCCATGCATTCCGTATTAGCATCCCCTTTTTCTGTTTAAGGGCGAAAGTTGGGAACTTTCTAATTTTTGTACAAAGTTATACGTGTAGGGGACATTTTCACGACTCTCACGGCTATGCAATCACCCTGTGGTTGTACAATATAATGTGCAAGTGCGAGTTCAGGTTTCCTCTTAAACGTTAAATTAGGTTCCACCACCCCAGGGTCAATGTTCACAGACGCTTTCTTGACTGGAGCGCAAAGCTTAGCTGGAATTATCATTTCACGTCTGGGTAGAATCACTACTGTTTCAACTAAAGTAACACAACAAACTACCTGTTGTGATTTAGAATATATTTGTGTTATCTCGACAAGTAAGGTGGCCATTGCCTACTTCTATTGTAAAATTGTTAGCACCAAGAAAGTCTGCTCCCAATATGCAATCGTAAGACATGTCGTCAGCTACTAAAACACGGTGAGAGAGGTAAATCCCCACTACTCTCAGTTCCACTAGACATTGTCCCCTTATATTTATGGGTAAATCGTTGGCAGCAATAACAGAAGGACCTGGTTCTAGAGGACAGTCCAATGACTGAATTCTTTCCCAAATCCGTTAATGAATCAATGTAACTGCTGAGCCAGTGTCTATTAACATGCTTACACATTCTCTGGCAATCTCTCCGTCTGCAAAAATTGCTGACTCAGCACTCATGCTGTCAATATATTTAGATACACTGACCTTATTACCGGCTTCTACCTCTTGGGTCTTCATTTTTTCAACTAACGTGTGACCCTTCACCTCAGTTGTCGGTCGTTTCCCAGAAGTCTTGGACATCTTGCAATAAAATGACCCATTTCGCCACAATTATAGCATTCTTTCCCGGTCGTTGACTTCCGGTACTGCTCTTCCCATGGTCTGTTTGCTACGTTGCCATAGCTACCAGCTTTCATTCTCACCAAACTTCATCTCGTTTGTTGCTATAGTTAATATATTGTTAAAACGTTCGATTGGTTCTTTTAAAATGATCATGTGAAGGGTATCAAAATTGTCCCAGGACGGATCACCATGTTTAAAACGACGTTGGTGTCCTTGATAGCGGTTCGCATGTTGGAGATCATCACCGTGACGTCATCTTGTGCGATCATCGCTTTAACTAATGTGTGGAACACGTCCTGAGTTGCAAGCTTTTTGCACCTTGATTAACGATAGACCATCTCATGTTTGCTTGAGCACCTAAAATACTATAAACGTAGCTTTCCACGGCTTGTAGAGGTTTCTGACCTATCGATGTTAAACCATCGCTGGATTTGTTGATGAACGATTTCCAGTCCTCATCTGACTTGTTTGGAAAAAAGTATCTTTCGTTTTTGATGTTTGCATGACTGCTTCTGCTTATGAACAAGTCGATTCGCTGATGGGTGTACGTTTTTTTATGTTTCTAAACTTTTCTTGTGGGAATGTTTTTTTTATGAGATTTATAACTTGCTCGTCGACATAGTTTGTTAGTTTGTTCGGATACTTTAAATACCTCTTCATGTGATAATAGAAATAATATCTTGCAATACTCAAAATGATACTTGGTTGGTTTTTCTTTGTAATGTGTTCCATGCTCATTTCCCCCAAGTATGAGATGACGTAGGCAGCGACCAAACTCGTAAAATAAGGATCGTTTGAGTAATCAAATTTGACTTTTCTTATATCATTGACGTAATGTTCATTTTCTTTTAAAGAGTCTATTCTCGTTTTTAACTTCGTGTCCAATGCGTCAAACTTATGCATGAAATAGTCATTTTGTTGACGTAAGTCTTAAAGTTTGTGAAATCGATTGAAGAGTTGTCTTCAAGTTTCAAACCTGTGGTTCCAAAATGATTCCACAAGGCAGGAGTCCATTGAAGATCTAATCGCTCATTTATTTCTTTGTTGGAAAAACCTGAGAACTTCATCCACTCAAGGTTGTGTTTAGAATTTTAGCTTTTGATATTGTATCAAAGCTTACGTCTCCCTCTATAATAAGTTTTGTTAAATAATTTTAACGTGTTTCCTATAGGTTTAATTGAATATCCAAACTCGAACTTAGATCAGCGTGGGGATATTTGCTCAAGAATTCTTGTCTAGCATCTTCTTTCAACCAAGCGTCTTTAAAACCAGAATTTGCTCCAACAAAATCACCAACTTGAGACACCTTGGGGTCCTGCTAGGATTTGAGAAAAATAAACTTGTCCAAGCGGATACGTGGACGGACATCTATTTAGGACTAAAATATGTCACTATAAGCCGCGACGCCATGGAAAAAACTAGAAATTTCAAAGCGGATGGAAAACTAAGTTCTGCGAATTGTAACGCTTCCTATCACCACGACACAAAGTCTTAACGGATTTGTGACACAATACAAAAACGTTGAAAGCTTCATGCAAATACATAGTGGAACTCAATACAAGTTGAATTTTGATGTGAGCACAAACATTGGTGATGTAGAGATCAGATCGGTATTGTTAGAATTATAAGTAGAAAAAAGAATGAATGCAAGTGAGATTGGACCAAGTAAGATGAACAAAGTGAGTCGAGTAAGCGCTTTTAAAAAAAAAACAAGAACTATGCAACATGTATTACGATCCAAAAAGTGGTTATCGATCTGCAGAAGCACTTTGGCAAAAAGTGTTATAAGACGGTTTAAGCATTGCTAGGAAACAAATTAAAGAATGGTTGAAAACCCAGGACACTTATACGAGATACAAATGAGTCGTCAAAAAATATAAAACACAAAAAAACTCACGTGGACGAGCTTCCAGAACAAATACAAATGGATCTGGTTGATATGAGTAAACTTAGATATAAAAACGAAGGTTACAATTGGATTGTCACAGCTGTGGAAATCTTAAGTAGGTATGCATTTGCCATAATCACACGTAGAAAAGATATGCAAAACATGACCAAACTGTAGAAAAATGATCAGAAGTGTTTAAATCCAGGTTTGGAAGCACTCCCAATGTGATGCAGTTTGACAAAGGAAAGGAATTCTACAACGTGGGCGTAAAAAACTTGTTAGAATCCCATAAAATAAAATACTTCTTGACAAGGTCCAATAGGAAAGCAGCCATATTCAAAAGATTTAACCGCATTTTAAAAACGATCATTTGGAAATACTTTTACTCTAAAGGAACCTACAAAAGGGTAGACGATTTAGACGAGTTTGTCAATAATTCTAACAATACTAAACATAATACGATTCTTATGAAACCTGCAGACATAAGCAAAATTAACACAGAACAGGTTTGGCTGACTTTGTACGGTCATTGGACGGGGAAATATTTGTTACCCAAGTGCAAAACAGGAGACAGAGTCAGAGTGAGCAAGTATAAAAACATCTTTGAGAAAGGTTACGAAGCCAATTTCACCGAAGAGGTTTTCAAGATCTCCAAAGTCTTTAGAGGTGATCCGACCACGTACAAGATAAAACACATAACAGATGATGAACCTATCTAAGGTAAGTTTTATGAAGAACTCTCCCCCATGGTTAAGCAAGATGATGTTTACTGAGTCGAAAAAGTTCTCAACACTTGTGGCAACATATTTTTCGTAAAATGGTTGGGCCACAACAGCAAACATAATTCCTGGGTTAAGAAATCCAACATTGAAAAATTATGAGGTATTCTCAATGGAAGAATACAAACTCGATCGATTTGATAAGCCAGAATATGAAAATAGACCCCCAGAACAGGATTTTGAAGAAACCATATTTGACAACATGGACTTAGATGGTAAAATTATCAACAACCAAGTAAATCCAGACATAGCACAAGTCGATTACGATGATGAAAATCTTTGGGATACCTCCTTCGAACACAATGCGACTCAGCAAATGATGGAGGATGTTCCTGACGTCGATTTCTCCACCATAAGAAAACAAGTCACATTATGTAAAAAAGCATTCCAACAATCATTCTCGGGTCGAGTCATAAACAAAACGGCAGGTAAGAGCTCCACCAAGCTATATGATAACTTAGAAATTAGAAAAGGAAAAAACTAATAAATTCTGGGTGGATTCTTTAAAGGTACACCTATCATCATTGTAACAAATGGTGAAATGATGTTTTCAAAAAATAATAAACTTGTTGGTCTCATCAACGAGTTTAAAAACTTATTCGAACAGGCAAAAAAAGAAAACTATAAAACGTTCGACGCACAAATCGAACAAAGATTAGAAAGCAATCCTAATGAATCGAGCGATGAGATCATTAGTCAAGTCTCCGAATCCGCTCGAGAAGAACTCGAATAACAAATCAACTAGTCGATAGAATCCCTTCAAGATGATGAAAGAAGCATTTTCATTACATTAGAAGAATTTAGAATTATAAAAGGATATCTCGACATGCCTGAAAACATGATGCCAGAACGAAAACTAGAAATCCTCGAAGATGAAATCAAA